>DF357727.1:91457-124308 GCA_000787875.1 Solanum virginianum
GGGGGGGGGGAACTTAAATGGATGTTTAAAAGGTGGAGAACAAAACCAAAAGGAAGTTTGCCCAATTAGCATTTAATTCCATGTATTAGCCTAGATGGGTATTTTTCATAGTTATCTAGACCCATTGTCATAGCTAGTATAAATAGACTTCTCAAGAGTTTTAGGGGTTGTTTGGTGTGTGAAAAGGTTATACTGGGATTATAATGTGGAAATTATAACATGGTAATCAAATCATGACGGGATTATTTAGTGGATATACTTTTACCATAAGATGTTTACTCGTTGAGCTAAAAATGGGATACACTCAGTATATCATAAAACATGTGTTTGGTTTTATAATAGGAGCCGTATGGGCTAATGAAGCATGGAGGTCGAATTGGAATTGGGACCCCAAAGAAATAAACCTGGATAAACTTTTATTTACAATGTTAACCTTGGCATTCTTAACAGATTTTGGGAAAAGAACTATTGAGAAGGGCATCTTAGTCATTTTGTTGTTTTATCATGAAATTAGCATTTCCAGGATTGTTATCCCACATCGAGAGTGGTATAAAAATAACACCAAAATCGTGGTATAGACAATCCCATATCACTAATCCCAAATTAAAAATTCAACCAAACGTGGATAAAATAATGGGCTTCTTATTTAACTGTACGGGCGACCAAAAAAATTCAACTAAAGTGGCTGATGTATATGTAATATATTGATATTGTATAAAGAGTGTATAATCGTGTATAACTATGTATCAGAGATGTACATACATCCATATACATTGTTTTACAAAATTTATATATTGAAACAGTTCATCCTCCTCAAGAGCTGATTTTTTTCAATCCCGACCAACTCAAATCTCCTCTAAACAAACCTAATCTTAGATATGAGCTCCACTTAATCTTATTGCAAAAGTTGAATTAATGCAAAATGTTCCTAGTTTCCGGTGTTCAAACTTTTAGATGGAATTAAAACATTTCTAGTTTCTCCTCTGCCACTAAATGAAATTGTTATACGGATGGAAGAGCCTCATGAAGAGATATTGAGTACTAGAGAAGAATTTCACATTTTTCTCTTCACTTGGTAGAGGCACGTGGAGAGGCCAAACTTTGAAAGGCATATATGTCTGTCAACACTTCGCCAGCAATAAAATGAGTCAAATGGCCATTTTAGGTAATAAACAATAATTGGATTATTTTGCGTAAGTAATTTTAACTCAATGGACATTTTGTCTAATTTCCCTAAAATAATCCTATATCTCATTTTGGGATTATTATTATTATTTATCCTTGTAACCAAATGGTCTCTTAGTTCATTTTTTTTATGTTGATGATGAATATGAGACCCTTTGCGAGCTTCGGGAAGTTTCATTGTATCTTCAATTGAACCTCTCTTAGATTATTCAAAGGTAAGAATTTCATGTATGACTTTAATTTCTCTTTCTCCCTTGTTCCTTATCTGCAAAATGAATGTTAAGAGTTCTCTTTATAATCGAGAAATTTTTCAAAGGGCCAACAACTCAGGATTCAGAACTCGATGGATAATGGGTCTATGCCTCTACTATTCTCCACTTAAATACCAGACTTTTGTTTATTGCATGGTTCGAACCGTCAATACCAGACTTTTGTTTGTTGCATGGTTCAAACCTATGACAGATGCCTAATCTACACATCACATGTTGCGCTCTTACCACCAGACCAAGGCCTTTGGAGCATTAAAGAGACAAAATAACTAAGCGACAAAATTATGAGAGTATAAATGTGTTGAATAAGATTGATTATATTTTTACTAAAGTACTTCAACTTCCACTTCCCATGGATTTGTGGTGGTGATGTTAACAATTTCAATTTTATAAGTCACAGTGTTAGATTACACTGTGGACAATTTCAGAAGGAAAGAGCATCAAACCTTTCTAATGGAACTTCTTCACCATCGTGCACCAATACAAAATGCTTTAGCATTTTTGGATCCATTGAACCATCATTGAGTAGGGAAGGCAACTGATTGATGTTAAATAGGTCAACAAATTTGTTGATAGGATCTTCATCCCGTGAAGAAACAGCCAAAAGACCTATATTATGATCACAACAGAAGTAGGAGCATTGCAAGCCAAAAATAGAAATTCAGAATAGTAAGATGGAACCTCATTTCTTAAAAAGGAATAGACAAGTAAAAACTGGGAGTGCAGGGAGAAGTGACTCAAAAAGTTTCAGATAAAAAAAAGTAGCTTACATGTCACAGGATGGTCAAAAGCTTCATGTTCTGAAAAGGAGACTGTACGTACAAGCTCTTTGTTAAAATATTGGAACCATGATGGTAGGAACTCGTTTTGAGAAGCTTCATTGCACATCATAAGGGAATTAGTCTAACACAATCGCACACTTCCACACGGAAAACTATTTTGTAGCTCCAAAAAACAGAAAGTAATTAATTGGTAATGGGACTATAAATAAAGCAAAACACTAACTAGGCCAGGAGCAAAACAACCAAGTTATAAATTTAGCAGTTCACAGTGAAATGTAAATTGCAGTTTTGCTTGTCCTAAGTTTTATAAGTTGATACATTTGCATTAATAGGATGAAAAAGAATTTAATTTAATGTAACTGGCATAAAACATACAGTTGAGCACACTCTCAATTTGCAGAGGTTCTGAACATAAGTTAGAAAGTTCTTTCTCTCCAGCATCAGTGATAACTTGGTTTAACCGCTCCTTTGCAACCTAGACAAGAAAACATGTCAATTTTAAAGGCAATAAGCATAATACAGAAAGAAGATACCATCATCCAGTTCTCAGGTCATAGAAACCAACAAATAGAACATAAACTGAATATTTTAATGGTTCTTCCCTCAGCAGAAACAAATTATGGAAGGAATAGGCCAATACGACAAGAAAGTAAATGAAGGGGGAATTTAAACCAATGTTGTGTTAATCACTAATTCCTCCACAAAGGCAGATGATTAAATGCAAAGCTGCACTATTTTCACAATGTTTGAAGCCTGGTGTTAGGCAGCCGTACGATGAAACACTATATTTTGGAACTTTTTCCTTTACTGTTGAAAAATAAAGAACTTTAAAAGATGTCATCACATACACTTCCATTGTGCCACAACCACCTTAACGGTACGAAGAGGCTCACAACCCTTGGGAGAGATACATTTGCAAGCAACAATTCAAAAACACTGAATGATAAAAGGCTTATACTCCCTCTGTCCAACAATAGTTGTCCATTATTGACTTGGCACACACCTTAAGAAAAAACAAATAATAAGAGCAATAGTATTATATTACCTTTTGAATATATTAACTTTGATGCTTTGGGAAATATATTAGATATTGAATAGTATTTAATATCAAAGGTTAAATAAACACAAATAGGTAAGTACAACAACAACAACATACCCCGTGAAATCCCACAAGTGGGGTCTGGGGAGGGTAGAATGTACGTAGACCTTACCACTACCTCATAGAAGTAGAAAGGTTGTTTCCTGGGAACCCTCAAAACATAAATAGGTAAGTAATTCATTGATTTTCCAATCTAGACAAGTCTTGTTGGACAATTATTTTTAGTAAGGTGGACGAGCAAAAATGGACGGAGGAAGTATAATTCTCTAACAACCTCATCCTCACGGTTGAGTTATTTTAAATTTGTGAACCATTCCCAACACTAGAGAATTACATATAGTATTTTCAATTTAGATTGAGAGAGTTAGAAATTTGGGACCTTCATACCAGGCATGGGTGTGTCATTTAACTTGTTTAGTAAACCTTAAAGAGATCATATGGTTTAAATGTTATCTTGTGTCATTTAACTTGTTTAGTAAACCTTAAAGAGATCGTATGGTTGAAATGTTATCTTTGGGACATCAACCTCTAAAAGTCTAAATTCATAAGGCAAAGCCTAATTAGTAAAGACAATAACACTTGGCACACAAAATTATGGTGGCACAATACATATAGATTTATGTAATGGTAATTTTTTTCTGATAACAGTAAAGAAAAATGTATGACTAATGAATCTATAACTTCTTCAATTTTATCATTACTTGTTGTTTCATGTACCTCGGTATCATATTATTTTGAATTGCTACTATTATTTTCTCCATAATATTCAACATCACTTGTTCACTACTGCATTTCCTTTTCATACCTGATTTGATATGTTTTACTTGAGTCGATGGTCTATTTGAAACATATTTTCTACCTCCACAAAGTAGGAGTAGGGTTGTGTGCACACTACCCTCCACAAGCCCACTTGTGGGCTTAGACTAGGTATGTTGTCACACAAAACTTGTACACATAATCAGAAAATATAATGAAAAATTGTATTATTAATAAGAAGTAACTTCATGTTCCAAAGGCATTTCTATATAATTGCAAGACGCTTCTTAGAAAGTAAACTACTATGCATTCTTTTTCATTTTTCAAAAAATAGACCTAAACATGTACATACTATCATTTTAAGAGTAATCATGGTGTTCGGCTAGTTTGTGAACACCTCGACTAATTCCACAAGTACCTTCTACCTCCCACTAGCATAGGTACTGATAAGTCCACGAAGGCTTGGACAGATGGAAAAAAGTTACCTAGTGTCCCCACCCCCACCACCACCACCAATTGAGACCCACTGGTTCTTATCCTACGCTATTGACCACTAGGTCACGCTCTAAGTAAAATAATAGTCAAACTAGAAAAAGAGAATAATGATAGGAATATCCCAATGGTACTTGAGCATTATAAGTTGTATAAAGAACAAAGAAAGTCAATTAATGCAAGACTCTTAACCTTTTTTGCGAACTTGTCACACCAAAACCTACGCAAAAATGTACAATTGTGTTTGATCTTGCCTACCGTATCCTTCTTTTTATCAACTTAACCACAATATCCTAGGGCCACCCCTTTAATAGCCTTTTGCATGGATCCTGCACCTACAGTTTCAAACCTCAACGAGATTCCACTAAGCCTTTCTCCTATAGAAATAACCCAATTGCATTGGCAGACTAAAAAGAATGCCGCCAGTGGGGCAAGAAATCTGCTATCAACAACTACCCAATTAACCAAAAGTATAATCGATCAAGACCAAATCTCATGCAATTGTAGAATTTTGTTCAAATAGAAAGCTTTTTGGCTACTTTGGCTTTCTCCTTCCCAATAATCCACCAAATAGGCATAATACATAAATATGCCCTTTAAGCCATCCAACTTTGGGTGCACACAAGTAGGCGCTTAAACTTGTATAAAATGATTCAGTAGACGCATGCATCCTGCATAGCATAATACTCGTAGGATACCACGTAAGACAAATGTGTCTATTTGTTCAATTTTATATAAGTTCAAATTTTTGCTTGTGCACACTTGAAGTTGGAGCGGGTTGATGCCAATTGAAGGGCACGTTTTTTTTTTTTTAGAAACAGGTAATAGTATATTCACATAATTCCATCATCCAAACAAAGATAAGAGTGAGCAGTTAGATCACAAGGGTAAAAAACATAAGGCCATAAGAACTAGTTTATGGAGCTTTACAATTTCCCTATAAAGTCAACAAAAAGTTCTATATTCCCCACCATATCCTGTTTACACCAAAAATATAAAAGACTAAGGCAATTCATTCTGATTTTTTGAATGTTGTTTCTTTTATCTTCAAAGCCTCTTGTATTTCTTTCCTTCCACAATGTCCACCAGATGCTCGCAAGGATGAATTCCCACCAGTCCTATTCTTCAAAACCTCTTGCATTTCTTTCCTTCCACAATGTCCACCAGATGCTCGCAGGGATCAATTCCCACCAGTCCTATCCTGATTCTCTTCTTCCAATCTCTTTCCAGCTGTCCATCATACTTTTAGTAGTTTTGGGAACCACCCAACTCACTCCAAGTATACTCAAGAACATGTTCCACAAATTTGCAGCTATTTTACAGTTAGAAATAGATGGCTATTAATCTCAGCATCCTGGTCACATGTAAAACATCTTGAGCAAATTTGTCTACCTCTTCTCTGTAGTATTTCATGCGTCAAACAAGTTTTTCCTTCCTTTCACCTATCCAAAGATCATTCCAAAACTCAATCTTCAAGCCATTACCCACCTTGAATTGAATACTTTCTTGAAACTTGGGCCAGAGTCTCCAAATAGTCTTCCAGACACTACAACCAAAGTTCCAAGAACATGTTCAGTGATCCAGTGACCTTGAAGTCCATATTTCTCAATGATGATTCTTTTCCATAAAGGCATATCTCAGCACAGAACCTCCATAGCCATTTTTGCAAAAGACAAGAATTTTGGAGACTCAGTTTCTTAATACCTAATCTCCCTTGCTTCTTGTGAAGTGTTACAGCATCCCATTTTACGAGATTGTAACCTTTCTGCTCCTTCTTTCCATTCCACAAAAAAAGTTCTTCTAAGCAAATTTATTCTCTTTACAATACTCTTTGGTATAGGAAATAAGCTCATCATATAAGAAGGAAGGGAATCCAACACAGATTTGACTAGCGTTAATCTCCCTCCAAAGGACAAATATTGACTCTTCCATCTTGCCAATCTCCTGTCACATCTCTCTAGCACTTCTCCCCAGACCTCTATCTCTTTGTTCTTTGCACCTAGGGGCATCCCTAAGTACTTTGTGGGTAAAGCAGCTACCTGACATCCAAGATTACCTGCTAACATGTCCATATTATCAACTTTGTTCACTAGGTAAAGACAACTCTTTTGCCAATTGACATGAAAACTAGAAACACCTTCGAAAATAGTGAGAATGGCCCTAATATGTCTGATCTGAGATACTTCAGCTTCACAAAATATTAGCAAGTCATTTGCATAGAGCAGATGAGTGACCCCCCCCTTTCATCTTCACCGTGTCTTTGCACCTAAGCTTGGAAACCCTTTAACCAACCATTTGCTCTTGCGCTCCTGATGATGTGATTAAACCCCTCCATAGCTAAGATAAACAAAAAAGGTGATAAAGGATCACCCTGCCTTAAGCCTCTCTCAGATGAAAAGAAGCCTTCATTATTGTCATTTATAATCAAAGAGAACTTTACATTAGAGATGCAAAAACGCATCCAATTGACCCATTTTTTACCAAAACCCATGTCTTCCAGCACCTTCAATAGAAACTTCCAATTAACATGATCATATGCCTTCTCTAGGTCAAGTTTGCATAAGATTCCTGGAACTTCTTGTTTCACTCTGGAGTCCACTAATTCATTTGCTAAGAGAGCCGCATCCATAATCTGCCTCCCTTTTAAGAAAGCCATTTGGTGTTTGTTTACTAGTTTCCCCATAACTGACTTCAATCTTTCAGTAATAAGCTTGGAAAGTATCTTGTAGACACTTCCTATTAGACTCATAGGTCTAAAATCCTTAAGCTCCTCCGCTCCAGCTTTCTTCGGTATTAAGGCTATGAAGGTGGCACTAAAAGACTTTTCAAAAAGCTCTTTCTGATGAAAGTTTTGAACAGTTCCCATCACGTCCTTCACAGTGTCCCAACAAACTTCAAAGAAACTCATTGTCAAACCATCTGAGCCCGGGGCTTTGTCTCCATCGCATTGCTTGATTACATTCAGCAACTCTTCTTCAGAGAAAGGTCTTTAAAGCCAGTTTTGTTCCTCTTGTGAAGGTAAAACATTTATTGATAAAACAGTACCAAGGAGGTACTGCTACAGTTACAGAAATCTTGCCTCTATCAAACACTATGCAAAAAAAGAATCCCGGAGAGTCCAAAAATTGTGATAATCTCAAAACAAATTTTTCATTATCCCAATAGAACTAGTTGTGTAAACATCTTCATTAACAAAGGCATCAACTCCTCTTTTCATTCAAAGCATCTCTAATTTCTCTACTGTCCTATTGTCCATATGATGCATACGGGAATTAATATCCAAATATTCTTCAGCTTTCATTTAATATTCTGACCTTGCCAACAATTCAGTAAAATCTTTAAAGCTTTGTGGGCATCAACCAATCAATACCAAAGATCTTCTAGAAAGAGGACCACATCAACTATGTTTGTTATAGGTGCAACAACAAGTGACTACCAGTTTCCTCAGCGGATTCACATAGAAATCACATGTTACATACGCTAACTTCCCTCTTATGTAAGTCATATTGAGTCAAACAAGCACCACAGATAGCAAGCCATCCAAAGCATCTACTTTGGTTGGAGATATAGTTTTCCAAATAATCCACCACAGGGGCGAATTCAGTCCTATTTTTTGGGTCAGGGGAACCCATGATCATCCGACAAAATTCGGTATATTACTTGTATAATTCTTAAAAAATATATTAAATACTAGCTAAAGGAACCCATGCTCAAAATGACAAGTTGGTTCATTGGTTCATGGGTTCTTTGTTAGAATGAAGGTTGGGGGTTCAATTCCAACCAACAACATCATTTTGTCCCTTTTTTAAAAATAAAGGGATGGTGCACCCATTCGCTTCTGATCCACCATACTATAATAGGAATAGTGTCACATGTAGAAGATATAGTCATGCCTTTCCTTGAGACACAATTGTATCTTGACATGCACATTCACAAATGTTGGGCAATCTTCCATCTCTCCTCCTTTCTATCTGCATTACCATCCCTGTTCCAGCTTTTCAGAACATCTTTAATCCTCCCTGGTCAGACCCAAGTGATATTCCTCTCGTTGACGAACATCTGCCACAGCTGCTCAATCCATGTACAATGTAAAAAGAGATGGTTAACTGTCTCCCTCTGATCTTCACACAAATGTTGAGGGCTAGATTCTGGAAACAGTCTATCTACCTTCACAAGGCGGAGGTTAAGATGCGTACACACCACCCTCCCCATACCCCACTTGTGGTATTACAATGGGCATGTTGTTGTTGTGTTATTGTAGGTTCCAAATTTGACAAGATATTTATAAATGAAAAAACGATGGTTGCCACATTCAACATCTTCCTCGCAAAGCATAAGTGGAAGCCTCTCTTTTGTAAATTATCAAGTATAAGACATTTGCCATTTGCCACAATCCAAATGTAGCAATTGACAATATGACGGGCCTCAATATAGAAGACCAAGAGATGGGGAGAAGAACACTACCGAGAGTAGCTCTAAAAAAATCTCCACTAAAAAGTGGAGGTGTGCTGATAAATGGATGTAACATCGGCGTGTATTCTTCAAGTTCCAAATCACTGAGATTTCTTCTCAAGGATATGGACCATCCTTGATCCTGCCTAATGTCCATAGTTGTTGAAGTATAGGTGTTTTTATATCATTATTGTTAAGAAAATGAACCCAAAGAAGCCTAATTCAACATCAAAAACTAGTTCATGATGTGGGAATTGTTTAAGACTACAAAAAGGCAACAGTTCATTGTCTCAACCAACAATCTAATAGCATACGCAGTGATAATCCCACAAGGTGGAGTCTAGGGAGGATAGAGTGTGCCAGACCTTACCTCTACCTCAGAGGTAGAGTGCATTGTCTTAACCAATGAGAGAAACTCTAACAACTCCTCGCCAGCATAATCAACACTAGCACTGGACATCTAGAGCGTAGACAATATAATATATGGGTCCAACAACATATGAAGTGAGGATCACCTATGAACATGTAAGGAGACAATAGCACCTTCCGCCCCAATTGTCCATGGCTCTTTTCCGCTGATTTTTTTTTTTAATAATTGTCACCATCACCCTAACAATACTATGAACCTTGAGAGCTCAAGTTATCTAGTGGTCTATTGGGTTGAAAGAAATAGCAGAATTTTTTTAAGGCAAAGGAAAAAGATACAATGCCTTAAAACTTGGATGTATTTTGTTGATCGCTTTCTGGTGCAAACTAGTTTTGTACCAAATGTAGATGATACTTTAGATGCAATAGCTGATCTGCATCTTGCACAACTTGAAATAAATCCTTCTGCAGTGGCTTAGTGCAAATATTGTTGCAATATATTATTTACTCATTAGAATACTATGAACCCTGAGAGTCTGTCTAGAAAAGGTTATGGACTTTTCTAACCCAAACGAAATGTAGATATTTCTAGTATAATGTTATGTTTTACTCACTTTTTAAGCTACTCTACATGAATTGCATTTTTGGATGAAGCAATGATATACGATGTTCATACATAGAGTCACAATAGGTCTCTTGGTTATGATTTCACAAATCTTCACTTTATCAAGAGTTTTTCTTGTGTTAATATAAGGTCCTCAAAATGTATCAAGTCAGAACAATTTTTCTCCCTAAGTCATCATGTTGTCTCTAAAGTCCAATATTCTATTGCAATGGGTTGTAACAACTGTCCTTGGAGAATGAGGTTTAACTATGTCATATCGGTCCAAAAAGATTTTGACCCCACGTAGTCATACGGACCCTTCTCTTCAGTCTTTGGCTGAACTCTTTTTTTTCTTTAATCAAGAAATCCATCTGGGGCCACCCTGTTGAACCTTCAGGACCAACTGCAACCAACGAAACTTGAGAATAATTTTCTCTCTTCTACCTTTTTCCACTTAAAATATAAGCGTAGTTTGTGTGGCGCAGGGCTCACACCTGTGACTAGGTCACAAGTTACTCAACCTTTGCCACTTGAACTAAGTCCTGGGGCTTAGTGTTGCTTTACCACTTCTGTTTCTCTATAGATTCATCAACAGCTTGCTGCCTTCACTATGCACATCAAATAATCACCCTCAGCTCCCTTTTATTTCCTCATCTCTAACAATTTTGAGTTAAATAATAATGAATATATTATGTACCTCTTCTTGATTTAACCTTCAAATTCACAAGGACCATGGCAATTAGTGCACCCTAATCGTATCCCTTTTTCTTGTTACCCAATGTACAGACATAGAGAAAGGTGGTTTATATTTTGGACTAAGCCTGATCTAATCAAGTTTTACTGGTTTGTGCAGAAAGTCCCTTCTTTTATTTTCCCATTAGTAATTACATCTAAAACCTCTTGTGATTTTGTAAACCAGGCTACCTAAATTTCCAACTCAAAGCAAAGTATTACATAAAGAATTCTCTGCATTTACTTTGTCATTCAGTAGCTGCTAGTTGAAGCACTACAGTAATTAGTTTCACAAAAATAAAGAATTCAGCACCAATGCAATCATTCCAAGCAACCAAATTATACAGTAATTCTTTTGCTATTATTAGTTTCTTAATAGATTAACCGATAACTTGATAGTAAATTACCCCCTCTATTTCAAAATTAATGAATTGTCGGACTGTATCACACATATTGCTAAGAAAAAGAAACATCAGATTCCAAGAAATCTACTTATAGTTTAACCACCTTCAACTGAAGAGTGTACTTGTCAGTCAAGTATTTCAGCTAAGGAAGTACCTCAATATTAGGCTGCCGAATTTCCGAACCATAAAACAACCGCAATTTGAACTTCTTCAGCCTGTAAGGCTGATCACTAGCAGTTCGAACTGGCACTGCATTTCCAACAAAGTAAACATTTCACAAACAGCTCCACAAATAGTATTAAATTACATTAAATTTGTATTGAAATGGAGTTGACCGTCGATATTGTTGAAATTGCAGAAAGGAGATAGCATTTGTATGAAGGAAAGTTGATTCTTCTGAGAAGATTCTTCAACTAGAGGAGTTCGGAGGACCATGACCACTGGAGTGATCTCATCCAATAGCATTCGGCCAAGTGTTGAGTTTGCCGGATCCATCATAGTCGGTGACTCGGATTGTACTAACTCGTCGTAACTGGTGACTCGCCGCCGGTGCCGGCTCTCGCTTGATCTCACCGGCGATTACGCTCAGATCCAGAGTTGTGTAAAAGGAAGAAGAAATGATATGAAAATTCTGGGCTATCGGCCCAAACCAAATTAAATGTTTTATTTTCACCTTTTAATTTAACAAATTTAAAATTCAGAATAATAATTTTTAGATAAATTATTTATTTATTTTATCTCAACCTAAGTAATTTGAAATTCTTTATATTATAACTATATATATTATTTAAATATTGTGTTTTATGTGAAATAAAAAAAATAGCTTGATATATATTAAAATTGAGATGAAATAACATATAGTCTTGAAGATATTACATACATGTAGGTGGTCTATTAAAAATATGTATCAAAAATTAAAGGATATTTTGATAAGATCAATTTAGAATGGAGTGATTTGTGACAACCACAGAAGTCGGAACACTTAAATGGATCTTTATTTTGATGCGACTAGCTTTGGGTAGATTATACACCTATGATAAGCTGGTCATGTGGGAACTAGACATCAATCAATAATGTCAATTTTGCAATAGTCATTCTGCATCTATTCAACACATATTTTTTTATTGTAATTACACCAAACAATTATGGTCTAGACTACTCAAATGGATAGATATCCACAAATCATGCGTGAAGTGGAAAGACAAACTAAAATGGGCAGAGAGATGGTGTAAATGTAAAAATAGCAGTGGTGAGCTCTACAAGATAGTTTTAGTTGCGGCAATGTATTTCACATGGAAGGGAGGAACCAAAAGTGTATTCCAGAAAAAAAAAAAACACTAACAAACGTAAAGTGTTAAAACGCATTGCTCAAGAGGTTTACTTCAAGACTCACATGAAACCTCAAAACTGACAGTAAGTAGTAGCATAAATGAAGTGCTAAAAGCATTGCTAAGGAGGTTTACTTCAACACGCACATGAAACCTCAAAATTGACAATATATACAAAGTTACAAACTATAGGTGCATGCATGTATGATATATGAAAAAGTGTTAAAACTACAAATGCATGCATGATATATGAAAAAGTCGAATAGAAACACGAAAAGTTATATGAAAATATGGAAAATTGCATTCATGTGATATAAGTATGCACACTTCATTCCTAATTGTAATAATTTTACATTTTTAATACACTGACTTTTATTTTACGTGTCATTATCCATTTACACATTATACAATAAACCTAACAATTTTTATGCCCCTCCAATTTCGAATGTGTACAATAAATTTATTAAACTATTATAAAGTTGAACAAAGGAACACATCTATCTCACATGTCAAATGGATAAGCAGCTTACAATTTTTGTCACTCAAGAGTCAAGACACCAATATTCACTTATTTAACTTTATAATAATTTAAATATCAATTTACTCATATTTTAAAATTCGAAAATGCGACCAAATTAAAAGTATCATTTACATAGTTTGGAAATTAAAAATCTTTCACTTGATTTCAATTTGACTTTCTTCATGATTAGTAATTTATCTCAATATGTAAATTGAAAGCATTTATTTTCTACCAAATTTTGACTTCAATGGACATCAATACCATAGTCCAAATAAACACTATCTAACACCTTGTTTGGATAATTATCACTTATTGTATCATATTATATTACTAGTTTAATATAGTATTTATTTTGATTATTATTTAAATTATAATTTATCGTATCGTATCATTTAAATTTATCGTTAGATAATAATAAAAAAATTGCTAATTTTACATATATACAATGACATGATACAGAGTTGTTCAAAAGCGAACTAAAATTGATAATTTAAATTAAAAAAATATTAATTTATCGATAACGAGTTATTAGTTTAGCAATTTTAATAACAATTTTGATTTATTTTATTATTAGGTTATAAGTTCTTAATAGTTTCTTAATAGATTAACCGATAACTTGATAGTAAATTACCCCCTCTATTTCAAAATTAATGAATTGTCGGACTGTATCACACATATTAAGAAAAAGAAACATAGATAAAATTTAATAATATTTTTTCATTTTTATTCTTTTTTAAACTCTAAAATGCATCATTTATTTCTAATACAATTTTTTTTAAAAAAAGGCAAAGTTGGAATTTTATTTTATATATCCCTGAAAAATTGAACAATTCAATTATTTTAAAAACTAAAAAATTACTCAATAATTCAATTAGTTTGAAATAGATGGAGTATATAATTGCATTTATGCCACTCTCGATTATTCCATAATATAACAATATTTATTTTTAAGCAAGATGCAATTTGTGTTCATTTGATTTGTGTTCTTGTTTCTAATTGATTTCAATAATATTTGATAAATCGATAATCGAATTGATAATGATAAGTCAATATTTGAATAATAAACTTTAAAACTGAACCGATCAATACAACAGCAACAACAACATAGTGAAATCCCATAAGTAAGGTGTGGGGAGGGTAAAATATGCACAGACCGATCATAGGCCTACTCTAATTTACGTTACTCAAATAAAACCCCCACTCGCAGTTGTCACACGCGCTCCAGCACTAATGTCATTGCGCCTGCTAAATCACCCATACTCCTCTGCCGTTCTCCATTTTCACTTCCGTTACTCTCTTCGTTCATCTGCCCAAAGGAGTTACTCTTTCTCCCGTTCCGCTATGTCTTATCGTCCGAACTACCGAGGCGGTCGCCGTGGCGGCGGCGGCGGCGGAGGACGCGGTCGCAGTGGCGGTGGTCGTGGAGGAGGAGGAGGAAGAGGAGGACGTGGTGGTGAACAGAGATGGTGGGATCCTGTATGGCGTGCTGAACGACTTCGACAACAAGCACCTGAGGTAACGGTTTCAATTATCACTACCTTTTGGTTCATTGCTCTAGCATTTGTTAGAAATGTAGCATTTGTTTATATAATATTGAGATTTGTATTAGAAGAAAAGGTGAGATTTGGTAAATTTATAGCAGGACAGAGGGAAGAATTTAGTTAGAAGTTTTGACATAGGAAAGTGTGAGGTATAGGATCAAAGTTCCATTACAGTTAATTCATCACTTATAATAAAACTCATGGTTTTTGATTTGATGTTCTGAGTGCTGATAGTAGGTTGTGGAGGCAAGGGTTAGGATAGAAGGTTAGTAACTAGTAGTGCGTTGTTTTGTTGTACGGCCATACTAGTAGTCCTAGTATTACACTTGTAGTTTTTTGGTCGTTCGATTTCTGTTAGTATCTGTTGTTTCTTGTACTTCGACTATAGTATTATCTTGTTGTAGTATTGTTCTATTACTATATGTTGTTTTTGTTACCATCTCCTTTTCTTTGTACTTCTATTACTTCTTTTGCTGGATTGCTTTGGACTGCTTTTTTCTTGTGATGCTGGTCTATTGAAAACAAACCCTCACGGGGTGAGGTAGGGTAAGGTTTGGGTACACTCTACCCGTTAAGACCCCACTTTATGGTGCTACACTAGGTATTTCGATGATGATATCTATGTTTATGCTTTTGTGAATACAATTCAGGTGATTAGTGGCATGTTATAAAGTTAACATTGTGATTTTTGGTTGTAGATGGAAGTGATGAATGAGAATGAGTGGTGGGGGAAGATGGAGCAGTTTAAGAGAGGAGGCGAGCAGGAAATGGTTATAAGGCGGAATTTTAGTAGGGATGACCAACAGAAGTTGTCTGATATGGCTTATCAATTAGAACTTTACTTGTAAGTGGTTTGATCTTGAAGAAGAATTGTGGCTATTACTAATTGGAATTTGATTCATTGTCCTTTGTTTTGCATTCATTCGGAAACGACCTCTCTACCTACCTTTGGTAGGGGTAAGGTCTGCAACACACTACCATATCCAAACCCCACTTGTGGGACTTCACTTTCTTGTTCAGTATTAAGCATGGGTTGTGCTTCCATTTCTATCATTATGAACTTAAATTCATAATTACACAGAGATTACGCAGACAAAATGTACTTGAAATTTGAGTGATCTTCCTTCTGTAGTGCATAAGGATAACAAAATATACCAGAGGAAAAGAATTCTTCGAACATGCTTCTGTTGTGTCAAAATAAATTTACTTTTATGTCCTAAAGCTTTGCAAACTGAGAATCATGAACACTGACTACGTCCTTTATCCCTGTTTTTTGGGTAAATTCATAAAAACAAGTAATAGGAAAAATGTGCCAGGGAATTTGAGGAAAAAATTTGTGTTGCGTTTACCGCAGATGAGATATAGTTGTGAGAGTGGAGCTAGTGAACTCTATATTGTAAAATGACGTTTCTATTTGTGATAACTTTATGACTTTTCTAATCCGTTAATCTTTATACAACTACTGGTTGCGAATGCACGGTAAATCTAGTAGTTGCACAATTTATTTAAGATGTAAGCCATTTAATTTATTTATTAATTCATTTCAAATCACATGTAAGGAAGTTGTCTTAGAAAGCCTACAATCTCTGATAATCCATGCAAACTTAGTGAAAATCAGGTATAATTGTAAAATAGATATATTTTAAGTGATACTAATTAGTTGGATTAAGGCATAGGCGCGTTGGAAGCTTGCTTTTGGCCCATCATTCACTAGGATTCTTTAATCATGTTAGAAATTTGTATGCAAGTATTTTAGCGTAAAGAGAGTCTAAATTATTGAATATTGGATACTTAAGATTCATATGGGGCCGATCTCAACTACTTCTCATTGAGGTATATTTGTTATTTTAAAATATGTAATTGATATATTTTTTCTCTACATTAAATTATTAGGATTTTTGTAAGTAACCGACACTCAAAAGATGAAAAGCAAACATGTTACTTACACTTCTAATATATGGTAATTGCAATAACTTACGTACGAGTGTGCTATATGACATTTCCTTTTTTACTTTGTTTATAATGATGGAAGAAGAAACTAAATCTGGTAGATAAATTGGCTCCATCCTCTCTATTAAAAAATAAGTTTGCTTTCCTCATAGCTTCACCATTTAAAAGCACTATTTTATGGTGATTTTAGTAAAATAAAGTGTTTACCTAATTGTCCTATCCATGCATTTTGTATTTGCTGGAAGGAAGCCATGCTTATAACAAGGGAAAGGCACTTGTTGCAAGCAAAGTCCCATTGCCAGGCTATCGTGCTGATCTTGACGAGCGTCATGGATCTACGCAGAAAGAGGTATAGTACTGCCATCTTGCTATTGGCTGGTGAGGATGTTCTTTAACTTATCATTGCTGATGATTTGCTTGTGTTGCTGGTTTTAGTTAATGTATAACTTAACTGTAACCACACTAATGAAAGAATAACTAAACTGTAACCATGTTGCAGATTAGGATGTCTACAGAGATTGAGGAAAGAGTCGGAAATCTATTGAGTAGTTCGCAAGACACAGTATCTGCTGGGCCTTCTTCATCAACATGTGATAATTCTGTCAAATTATCATCCAAAGCTGTAAAAACAGCCAAACCTAAGTTGACTATAGAGGATGATGCTGCCTCCAAAAGACTTAATGCGGAACTTAAAGAGAAACAGGAAAAGATGAGGGTACAGCTTTTCTCTCGGTTTATCAGTCTTTGATCTTATTTTTCAGTGGTATTTCCTAGTTTCAGCAGTTGAACTATTTTTAAATCATGCTGTTAGGAAAGTGAAAAAGTCAAGGCAATGATCTCATTCAGAGAAAAACTTCCAGCATTTAAAGTAAGATATGAATTTATGGAAGCTGTTGCAAATAATCAGGTGAGATATCTGTAATAATTACTTTGTCAACAAGGATGCGTGATATTTCAGTTAATTCTTTTTTCCAAATTTTCTACATTCCTGCTGATTGCACATATAGCTTTACTAAACTCTGTCTCTTGTAATATGTACTTAGAAACAAATAGCATCTTAATGTAAAATGTTATGAAGAAAGTGTGGTAAATTGCCATGCCTACATGTATTTGGTGAACTGTGTGGGAGAAAAGGAATGCTCGATGTTTTGAAGACAAAGCTAATTCAATTCAGCAAATCAAGTTCAAGTGTTACTTCTGTGTTCTTGTTGGCGTTAAGAGGAACTTGTAAATGTAGTAGAATCGATACTTAGCATCTTAATCACTAAACGATTAGAATGGGATTTTTCTTGCTATTTGCTTTTGTATGGACTACAGCACTTTCTAAGTGCTTTCACTTTTATTAAACTCACATCTTCTGAAAAAAGAAGACAAGAGTAAGGAAGAGTTACTTCTAGAAGCAGTTCTGTCAACAGTCAAGAGTGCCTTTTCTGGCATTCTTTGTTTATTTTCATCCTTTTTTCTCAGGAATATTGTGAAAGTACTTTTATGGAAAAATTGTCATGTGATGGAAAAATATTCTATGGGTCAATATCTCTGCTTGCAGGTTAATTGGCATGTCTGCAACAAATTTTCCTTTTGTTAGTCTAATTCGATTTCCTGGTGGTTTTGTGTCACTTCGATGCTTTTGAATCGCATTATTAGCCTATCCTTTTCAGGAAGAGTATACTCAATATATGGTCAATACAGGTATTGGTAGTTTCTGGAGAGACTGGTTGTGGAAAGACCACGCAGCTCCCTCAATTCATCCTTGAAGAGGAAATATCATCCCTTCGCGGTGTTGATTGTAACATTATATGCACTCAGCCTCGTCGTATATCTGCAATATCAGTTGCCGCTCGAATATGTTCTGAAAGAGGAGAGAGTCTTGGTGATACTGTTGGATACCAGATCCGGCTGGAAGCAAAGCGCTCGGCTCAAACACGGTTGCTATTTTGCACAACAGGAGTGTTACTGCGGCGGCTGGTATTTGTCTCTTGAACTCTTTTTTGCCAAAACTTGTGTAAATTCCTCGTTCACTGTTTCATCTTTGAAATAGGGCAGGGCAGTTGGCTACTTGCAATGCTCGATATGCTTATTATTTTTTGTTCCTCCACATCTTTGACGCTAAGCTGCTGTGTATTTGAGAGTCAAACTTCTAGACACAACTTCATGTGCGCCGGAATATGCTCAAGATTGGAGGATGAAGGAAACTTCATAAAATTTTTTGCTTGATATTATTTGTCTAATTATCCATGCAACTATTATCTTGGATTAATACTACTGCTTTAGAGGTTTTGTATCTATTAGAAGGAAAGATGATTTTTCCCTCCCTTCCTTTAATATATAGGTTCAGGACCCTGATTTGACTGGTGTTAGCCATCTGCTTGTTGATGAAATCCACGAAAGAGGCATGAATGAAGACTTTCTCTTGATAATTCTACGTGACCTCCTTCCTCGACGACCTGATTTGCGTCTCATTCTGATGAGTGCTACTATTAACGCTGAGTTGTTCTCCAAATACTTCGGAGATGCACCTACAATTCATATACCGGTATTGTGTTTTCATCTTGTGTATCTCCACATTTCAAGACAAGTCCAACCATAATGTTCTGCTTCTAATTTTCTTAGGCTTAATTTTCCAGGGTTTGACATATCCAGTGGCAGAGCTGTTTCTTGAAGACGTATTGGAGAAGACTCGTTACCTTATAAAATCCGAAGCAGACAATTTCCAAGGAAACTCAAGGAGAAGGATGAGGCAACAAGATTCTAAAAGAGATCCTCTGACTGATCTTTTTGAGGCATGATCTTTTCCTAAATTGTTGATCAAAATTTAAGTAAATTATTTTTTTGGTTCTCTTGAAAATGGACTTACTCACTGAATCAGACTTGGCTGTTAGTCTCAAACTTACTATGAGGTTATTGTTATTGTGTTTCAGATAAACTTGACTTTGATATTTTCTAATTTTTGCTGTTATAGAGATGCAATTTGAAGCTTTTCATCTTGCAAGTTGCAAAATACTCACTCTGTCTCAATTATGTGGCACAATTGGAATTTCGAGATTCAAACTTCTAAACTTTGACCATGAATTTGGGGATAGAAGCTTTAAAGTTTTTGATACAATTTATATATTTGGAAATAACGTAAAAATTACTACAATTAACAACTTAAAATATTCTTAAAGAACATATAAAGAAATTCCACTCATAGAAAAAGTTGGTTGACTCGCAAAATTCCAATTGTGCCAAATGAATTGGAATGGAGGGAGCAGTTGTAGGTGCAACATAAGAGCTTTTAGTATCCATAGTTTATCTGCTTATCAAACCTTCATTAGCAGCCCCCCGCCCATGAAACGGCTCTGCTGCAATGGATGGCAGAGGGTCCGTAGTACCCGAAGCACTGGAGTGATCCAGTATAGGGAAGGGGCCTAGAAGTGCCTACTACTACACTACACTAGGCTCTATATATTTACAGAGCTACCCCCCTGTCAGTGCCTGGCAGAGCCACATTTACAGAGCTAACCCCCTGCTCAGTGCCTGGCAGAGCTAAGGCGGGTACTCTACTCTTTATCCCATCTCCCAGGCTAAAGGGTGGGGTTTGAGGTATAGTGGAGTCTCGAAAAGCACTGTTGAAAGTATTTGATATTTTGAACAACTTTGTCCTGTCTAGGGGAGACTAATAATTGCTTGCTTGTTATACAGTTTATATGTGGTCGTCTGATTTACCAATCAATGTTTTTTTTATATGTGGTCATCTAATTTGTCGGCCAAAGTGCAAAGCTGACAAGTTGTTATGTAATTTCATTTATATAAGCAGATGCTATTGCTTTCTTTTTAGAAGGTTGACATTCTGATAATGGAAAATAAAATAACTGGAGAGATGCTTATTGTCTTTGATGAAATGGTGAACAATGACTAATACTCCATCCGTTCAATTTATTTCTCTGATTTTCACTTGGCAGAAAGTTTAAGAAAGTAGATTAGACTTTTGAATTTTGTAGTCATAAATTAAAGATATGTAGGATGTATCAAAATGCCCTTTAATCTTGTGGTCGTAAACATGTCATGTGAAAAGTTAGAAGTAACGAGTTGCCAAAAATGAAAGAGACATTCGTTTCGAATTCATGAACTTTTTCTACAATGATCGCCCTCCCTAAAAGAAATTGATATGTGGGAGATGTGAGTCTGTGAACCAGGTGGTTCTCATTGGGGGTAGAACTGCCGCCAGCGTTATGCTTGACAGACCCTATCAAATTAAAAGGTTCAGTGTGGAGGACAGGTATTTTCTTATACTTGATGACCAATTCTAAAAGCAGATTAATTAACTTTGAATCATTCATTTGATTATGTACTGTGAATACTGTGTTGTAAACAACTTGTGGTCTTCATCGTTTAGTTATTTACTCATTTAAGGGAATGCACAACCAGTTAGTGAGCTTTTCTATTATAACTGAACTTTAAAAAATGACAAAGTTTCTCTTTTCACATGCATATTTTAATATCTTACCAAGTAGACTCTTATTGAAGTTTTCTGGTTATAGGATGTGGACATTAGTTCCCATTATAAAGGCTACAGCATGACTACAAGACAATCTCTGGAAGCATGGTCTGGTTCACAGCTTGATTTGGGTCTTGTATGTACTTTACCTTTTACCAACTAAAGGAGATTTATTCATGTGTAACATTTCGATTTAGAATTCCCTTTTTTTTTTTGTGGGGGTGGGGGGTGTTGAAGGCATGTTTATTGTATTGGTTACATGGGTTCTCTTGTTTCTGAACTTTGATTATTTTTATTCCATTGCTTTGAATAGGTGGAAGCAGCAATTGAATATATTTGTCGCTGTGAAGGTGAAGGTGCAATTCTTGTATTCCTATCTGGTTGGGATGAGATTTCTAAGCTACTTGATAAAATTAAGGCCAACAGCTTCCTTGGAGACACCAGGAAGTTTTTAGTCCTCCCTATTCACGGTTCAATGCCAACAATAAATCAACGAGAAATATTTGATCGCCCACCTGCCAACACGAGGTACGTTCTTTGTTTAGCATAGGCTGGATCTCGAAGAATTCACATTCTTTCATCATACTTTTAGCTAAATATGGATGGTAATTGATATGCATAGTAAAATTATGTTTACAGCCCCTTATCAATAATACCATTGTTCAATCATTTGTCTCCTCAGGTGGAACATTACTTTTTCTGTTATTATTTGTTGTCGAATGGTGGATTTTCATTGTCGATTGCATAAACTATATACCAGTATGATATGAAGCAAAGTACTCATATTTCAGCTGTAGTTGGGGAGCTGCTAAGACTCAGTTTTAACTAGCAGCTCATCGGGCAGTTTTTCTTTTTCAAAATTAAATCTCTCTAATCTCATCATGCAGGAAAATTGTGCTGGCAACCAACATAGCTGAGAGCAGTATAACTATAGATGATGTCGTGTATGTCATTGACTGTGGGAAGGCGAAAGAAACAAGCTATGATGCACTTAACAAGCTGGCTTGTTTATTGCCATCATGGATTTCAAAGGCCTCAGCACATCAGGTAATCAAAAAGGCAATATGTATCATGGGAGATTGATATATTTGGAGTCAAATTCATTCAACTTCATTTGGCTTTATATTTTTGGTTCATTGGAGATTTTTTTATTATCTACAGAGACGTGGTCGTGCAGGCCGTGTACAACCTGGAGTTTGTTATAGATTGTATCCGAAGCTAATACATGATGCTATGGCACAATATCAACTCCCTGAGATTCTTCGAACACCATTACAAGAGCTTTGTCTCCATATTAAGAGCTTGCAGTTTGGCGCCATTGAGTCCTTTTTGGCCAAGGCACTCCAATCTCCAGATGCTGTCTCTGTCCACAATGCCATTGAACTCCTCAAAACTATTGGAGCTCTGGATGATACAGAAGAGCTTACTCCACTTGGTTTGTATAGTGCATATGTATTTCTCTATATATTCCTTATTGGAACGTTAACTTATAAAGTTTCTTACAGGCCGCCATCTTTGCACTCTACCACTGGATCCAAATATTGGAAAGATGCTTCTGATGGGGTCCATCTTCCAATGTCTGAACCCTGCACTGACTATTGCTGCTGCTATGGCACACCGTGATCCATTTGTCCTCCCAATAAACCGGAAAGAGGAAGCAGATGCTGCTAAAAGATCCTTTGCTGGTGATTCTTGCAGGTTAAACCAAAAAAAATATAAATTAATGGTTTATACGCCTCTTTCTCTGGCTTCCATCAGGGAAATCTCTTTGTGGAATAAAATATTTCCTTATTCATGTGAAAACAATCTTCCCTTTGATGCAGTGATCATATTGCACTTCTTAAAGCATTTGAAGGATGGAAAGATGCTAAACGTTATGGAAAAGAAAGAACCTTCTGTTGGGAAAATTTCTTGTCTCCTGTAACCTTGCAGATGATGGAAGACATGAGAGATCAGTTTGTTGACCTATTGTCAGATATTGGTTTTGTAGATAAATCACGAGGAGCCAAGGTAAAGTCTCCAAATTTCTTTTCCTTGAAAAAATTGATGCACATATAACTCTTTTCCCTCTAATGCTGTCCAAGTTTGGTTTGACCATGTTTTCTCGTAAATTTTTACTATTTGGTGAAGTGTGTATATCATGTTGTAGAAAAAGCAAATAATATTTAGCTTCTGATTTGAGTACATCTAGCAGAGTACTTAACACCCTCATGATCAAGATTAACAGATCTGAGTTTGCAGGCATACAATGAATATAGCAATGATTTAGAGATGGTATGCGCCATCCTTTGTGCGGGCCTCTACCCAAATGTCGTGCAGTGTAAAAGAAGAGGAAAACGTACAGCATTTTACACCAAGGAAGTTGGCAGAGTTGATATCCACCCAGCGTCTGTTAATGCTGGTGTTCATCTTTTCCCTCTTCCCTACTTAGTTTACAGTGAGAAAGTCAAGACCTCAAGCATTTATATCAGAGATTCAACGAATATATCTGATTATTCTCTTCTTATGTTTGGGGGTAATCTCACTCCAAGCAAAAGTGGAGACGGCATAGAAATGCTTGGAGGCTATCTTCACTTCTCTGCATCAAAAAGTGTGTTAGATTTAATAAAGGTTTGCCATTCGATTTCTGCAACAATTTCATCTTTGTGGCATACCTTTCTTTATCATTTCAAAAGTAAAACTTATTTGCTCATATGTCCAAATTTTGCAGAAACTGCGAGGGGAACTGGATAAAATCTTAAAAAGGAAAATCGAAGAGCCCCACTTTGACATTTCAGTCGAGGGAAAGGGTGTAGTTGCTGCTGTGGTTGAGTTACTTCATAGTCAAAACATACGCTACTGAGATATAGGGGGCGTTTTCGCGTTCATATATAGATGATTATGGCTCCTGAGTGCAGAAACATATATTGATAGCAGAAAGTTTGAGGCCCCTTTGTTGTAGTAGTGTTAGCATAGAGAAGCAGGGGCAGATCTAGCAGTATAGTTGTGGGTTCGTTTCGACCTATAACTAAAATGTACTGAAAATGCTGAAAATACCTGAACCCACAACTCGAATAAGGTCATAGGATGAGTCCTACATCTATTGAGTTGAAATCTTGAATTCTGCCTCCAAGAGGTAGATAATTTTGTAACGATTTCAAGGTCGATCTAACAACAATGTTATATATGCAAATATTATTACATTACAACTGGTAAATACACTGATAACTGATAAGCATGTGTTTTTTTTTTTTGTTTTTGTTTTTGTAGAATTCAGCTTTCTCTACTTGATAATATAGGATATTTTTTGTTGGAAAATAATGGTCAAAATGTTTGTATTTGCAATTAAAGGGCGCAAGTACAAACAATCTCTAGTGTTGAATGGTTCAAATATTGCAGTGTTCACTATATATACTAAAAATAAATATTTATTTTTTATTTATTCAATTTAATAAAAAAGTGATATAGTAAAATTAACAAAAAAGACATCTCTTAGAGCAGTTACAAATGGATTAGGAGAAAGATTTTTTCACATCTCTTACTAATATAGGGCCATAAAACTTAAAAAAATAAAGGTCAAACAACTCAAATTAGATTAGTTTAGGAGCAAATTACTTTTTCTTTTTAATGTGAGTTTTCAATATTACGAGTCTTATCAAAATTTGGAATCTAGATACATAAGGTCAAAATTAGGTCTAATTTGTTTTAAAATTATATTTAAGTGGATTCGCATGTATCAAACTTTCTCGTCCGCCTTTTGTGTATCTAGATTTCAGAATATCATGTTTGCCCTCCTCTTATGTTGCTCGGTTTTCGTCTCTCGCTTGCGTCTCTGCCTATTTAAGCATATCTAGTAGCAAAACAACTTTCTTCTTTGGCTCACGTCTCTCCCTATTTCAGTATATCTAGCAACAATAATTTATATATCTAATTTGAAATTATTAATTAGTGGAACAATATGTATTGTTTAAAATTATAGAAAGAACTAGTAGATACACTAGAATGTTTGTGACTTTGCATAAGTCTCTTACTTTTTCTATTTCATTTTTCGTGATACCTTTTTTATAATTAAAAATAATTTTAAGAATTGTTTCGTAATACAATTTTTTAAAAATTAATGTTAAATAAAGAAATCACATAAAATAAAACGGAGCGAATATGCTATTGTTTAAGCACTTGGTTAACTCCGCCTGCACCTGACATGAGTATATAAATGGTGTCCTAAACTGCATGCTTTTCTCCGCCACCATTAACAGTCTCTTTGCTTCTTAATCAACAATGAGCTGTTCATCATCTTTGATTCTTCCTTCCATTTCTTCGAATGGATTTCGAAGATTTAGCTCGAAGAATTTGGATAAATCTAGGGTTTTCATGAGCAGCATTTCCGTCGGATCTCAAAGTGCCGCCGCCACCGCCGTGAATGATGCTTTGTTCGCTGATTATAAACCTAACAATGCTTTTCTCTTCCCTGGACAGGTAATCTCTTCTTCATTTCACGTTTTTCTCCTACTAATGGCTTAGATTTTGAGGAAGAAAAAGAAGAAAAAATTTGGATTGAAAAATTCACTATATATGTTGATTTTATACTTCAATTGTTTAATAACTCATTGTTATTTTCTGCTGAATTGAAATTATGATAATTAGCGTACTTGATAAGTATTTCGACTCTTCTTCATTTCATAATTAAAATGTTGCTTGAAAAATTCGCTATATATGTTAATTTTGTACTTAAGTTGTTTAACTACTCATTATTATTTGCTACTGAATTGAGATTATGATAATTAGTGTGCTTGATAACTGTTTCTGCGCTTCTTCATTTCATATTTTACTCCTACTGGGGATTAGATTTCGGAAAAAAGAAAAAAGAAGAAAAAATTTTGATGGAAAAGTTTGCTAGAAAAATTCACTACATATGTTAATTTTGTATCAATTGTTTAATAATTCATTATTATTTGCTGCTGAATTGAAATTTTGATAATTAGTGTGCTTGATTGCTCTTCTTCATTTCACATTTTTCTTTGACTAATGGATTGGATTTTGTTAAAAAAAAAGAAGAAAAATTTTGTTTGAAAAATTTGCGATATATGTTAATTTTGTGCTTCAATTGTTTAATAACTCATTATTATTTGCTGTTGAATTGATATTATGATAATTAGTGTAGTTGATAAATATTTCTGCTCTTTTTCATTTCATATTTCTCCTGCTGGATTAGATTTTTGAAATGATTTTATTTGTGTCAACTGTTCTGAAGTTTGATTGAAAAATTAGTGCTCTGTAGTTCACTTGTCTATAGATAGAGTTTGGCCATAGAATTAAATTTTTTTATCTTCAAATACATGTTTGGCCATGAAATGTGATCTTCCGAGATTTTGGGATTTTTGGGACTTCCTCTTGCAAAGATTCAAACTTTTTCCTAGTAAAATGCATGCGCAAACACAACTTTCGAGTTCCAAACATCGTCACTTCAAAAACATAATTTTAAGTTTCAAAGTTCAACTTCAAAATCTACGACGAAAGGGGAGCCTAGTTCATTACTCCCTCTAGTCTATATTAACTGAGTTTTTGGGACTTTTTTTATAGTTTAAAACAAGTGATGTTTCAAAGTTCAAGAGAATTTTTAGGACTTTTTTTTTTTTTTCATATTTACCCTTTCTTTTAGTGAGGTCTTTAGCTGCTTTACATTTTCTAGGAGAATAGTTTAGGAATAATTAAAAGGGTAATAGTGGATAGTAACCTTAAATATTTTTCTCAAGGGTGTGCCATGCTCCAACAATTCTCCTAATATGGAGTGGTGGGACTATTATCTGCTGCTGGATTGAAATTATGATAACTATTTGATAAGATTCTGAATGGGGAAGAAAAAGTCTATGCCGTATGATTGTTTTATTTCATCAGCTGGTTCGAAGTTGGATTGAAAATTTGTTAGCTTTGAGTTCATTTTGTGTACTTTTATGTTTAATTCCCTATTCAGTTCTACTCATGGGGCTTGATTTTTTAGGCGAGGGTTTTTCGGAAACAACTCTCTAGCTCTATGGGGTAGTGGTAAGGTCTGCGTCCATTTTACCCTCCCCAGACTCCACTTGTGGGATTCCACTGGGTATGTTGTTCTTGAATTCTATATTCAGTTGTCTAATGACTTGGTTAGTGCTTCTTGCTGAATAGAATGATGATAATTGCTTGATTATATTTTCATATTGCATTAGAATTTGAAAAATTAATATGCTGTACAGTTTCTTTATCTCATCAACTGAACACAGAAGTGTGTTTGGAACTCTCTCTTTATACATGTCATGTGCGATTTCTGCTAATCCAGTTGTTATTTTGCCTAATTACTTGATTTCTGCTAATTCGGTTGTTCTTTTGTCGAATTGCTGATCAGTATTCTTGCTGAATAAAAAATGATCCTAAGAGAACTTGAATGATGTTTCCTTCAACACGGTGTAACTGAACCAGAGAAATGGTAGAAATTTTCCGAAGAGTGTAACGAATATTATCATGTTAGTATCTCCAGCTTTGTATTACCGGCATAATGCTTCAACTTCTCTGGCTACCTTCAAGCAGCTATAGTTCAAACCTATGTCCACGGTTAATTTAGTGAATAATTGTTCTCTTGGTCATCACGGTAGATGGCTAGTTTCTAGAATAGTCATGTCACTACAATCACGAGATATCCTTTTTTATGGCAAACTATTTTATCAGCACTATACCTCTGCAGGGGGCACAAGCTGTCGGAATGGGTGCAGAGGCTCAGAAGGTGCCTGCTGCAGCTGAATTATACAAGCGAGCGAATGAAATCATGGGGTAAATATGATGGATCAAGGCTCCAAAACGCTTTGATCAACATTCTCAGAAAAACTGCTTTATATATTATGTTGCTCGGATTCTTCAAAAGTGCCAACGGGTGCGTGCGGATTCGCCAAAAGTAGTGTATTTTCGGAGAATTCGACACCGGTGCGGCATTGAAAGTGAAGACTCCGTGCAACTTAGTTTATATGCATAAACGTATCTGCACTTAATCTTTCTCTTTAAAAAGCAAAATAGTCCCAACATAATTTGCTTTTCTAATTTTTTGGATTGAGTCGAAACTGATAGATAGATATGTAGACTGATAATTAAGCATTTTATGATAATATTTCGTCGTTCTTGCTTACAGGTTTGACCTTTTGGATATATGTATTAATGGTCCAAAAGAGAAGTTAGATTCCACTGTTCTAAGCCAGGTATTTGCTTCTTCATATTTTCCTTGTTTTCGAATCGTACGTCGTATTTGGTACTCCCTCTGTCCCATTTTATTTGATCCCGTTAAACCATGTAGACAAAAGGAACAGCAGAAGGTTTTGCAATGCATGCACAAATTTGCTTTCAGTTAACAGAGAGTTCTATAGATGATGTTTACGATGACAATAGGATTTAACTTATGCAATCATTTTTGACTGGCTCATAATTTACTTGTTCCCCAGCCAGCTATTTATGTCACTAGCTTAGCTGCAGTAGAGATACTCCGTGCTCGTGAGGGGGGTCAGCAAATAATAGATTCGGTTGGCGTCACGTGTGGTCTGAGCTTGGGCGAATATACTGCTCTAGCATTTGCAGGAGCTTTCAGGTTGCTACTCTACATAACGTTATGCTTTAGGAGTAGTGTATGAATTATGTCTATATGAACTTTCTTATGCTTGCAAGTACTTGGATTTCGACTAATCTGATTACCTTTGCCAGCTTTGAGGATGGACTTAAGCTGGTTAAGCTTAGAGGAGAAGCTATGCAGGTAATGTTAATGATCATAAATATGTGTCATGCACAGAACTTTGACAGTATCTGTTCTTTTCCAGGACGCTGCTGATGCTGCAAAAAGTTCCATGGTTAGTATAATTGGACTGGATTCTGACAAGGTTCAGAAACTGTGTGATGCAGCTAATGAGGAAGTTGATGAAGCCAACAAAGTTCAGATTGCAAATTTCTTATGTCCTGTAAGTTTTTCCAAAAGCTATGTAGGCAGAACAAATTCCATATTTACTCTACATCTTGGAATATTGCACCTGGCTAAGCATTTTCCAGTTTTGTTGTTGCTTATAGGGAAACTATGCGGTCTCTGGAGGTGTTAAAGGAATTGAAGCGGTAAAAGCAAAAGCAAAATGCTAAGCATTTTCCAGTTTTTTTGTTGCTTATAGGGAAACTATGCGGTCTCTGGAGGTGTTAAAGGAATTGAAGCGGTAGAAGCAAAAGCAAAATCGTTCAAAGCACGAATGACGGTATTTCCTTTTTCTCTCTGAATGTTAATATAGGTCCTGTTGCCAACGGCTAATTTGCATCTTTAACAACAACAACATACCCAGTGGGATCCCACCTTACCACTTGTGGGATCTCTCATCTCAAGACCCAATACCAAAAAATACCAGATATGGAAAAAGGAAGAACGACTAATAATGAATAGCAAATGATAGTATGTAAATACGAAACAAATAACAGTAAATTAACAAAACACAACAAATATTAGATGGATAATGGCAACACAGGATAAAACCGACTACTCCTACTAACCTACAATAACACTAGGCCAGACATCATTCTTTCCTCACTAACCTATTAGCCTGCTATCCTGGTACGTGACCTCCACTCCTTTCTGTCCAAGGTCATGTCCTCGGTGAAATAAAGTTTCGCCATATATTGATCACCTCTCCCGCAATACTTCTTCGGTCTACCTCTACCCCTCCGAGGAACGGCTAGTTTGCATCTTAACATTGGATTTAATTTCCAGGTACGTCTAGCTGTTGCTGGAGCTTTCCACACAAGTTTTATGAATCCAGCTGTCTCCCGATTAGAAGCTGCTTTGGGTGCAACAGAGATCAGAACTCCCAGAATACCAGTAATATCAAATGTCGATGCACAACCACATGCAGACCCAGATACAATCAAGAAAATATTAGCTAGCCAGGTAAGTAACAGACGGTACACAGGATTAAGTTGATTAAAGAGACAATCTTCTCCGAAATGTTGATTTGTCATGTTGGACTTATGCAGGTGACTTCACCAGTTCAATGGGAGACCACAATAAAAACTCTTCTAACAAAAGGGCTAAAGAAGAGTTACGAATTAGGACCTGGAAAGGTGAAACTCATTGACACTCCAGAAATCTTTTAGCTAAATGATATACCCTCTTATTAGACGAGTTTGATTTAGGAATCCAGTGCTAAGAAAGCCGATCGCCTTTGTCGTCAATGACGAGAGGCAAGGCAAGGCAAGGCGACCCTTCATCGCCTTTTAGCTTTGTGGCAAGGCGATCTTCAAAAGGCGACGCCATCGCGACTAAGGCGAGAGGCGAGAAATGCGTCGCCTTTTGTATTTTCTAAAAAAACACCACCAATTTAGGATTTTAAAAGTTAAAAAAGTAATTTTAGGATTTTCTTTCAAATTTGCACCGTTGCACTCTTAGACTTAGACTGCGACTCCAACCAGCCGACTCAACTAGACTTCGCCAATGACCAACCAGACCTTTTCGGCGACTTCAAAATCCGACCAATACATATTTCTTCTTTTAATTGCTTCTTTGTTTCTTCTTTAGATTTCTTCTTCCTGTGTTTCTTTTTCCTTCTTCTTCAGAGTTACTTCTATCTCTGTTTTTTTCCTCGCTATTTTTGTTCTTTTTTTTCTCATTCAAGTTCTAGACTTTTAGTATCTACTATCTATTTTCAGTTTTTTGAATTGAAATATTTGCTAGTATGTTATTGATATTGCGATTTTGATTATTTATATATGCAATTAAATATTTTTATTTTTGGGTATGAATTGGCCTTGCACTTCAAAAAGGTGAGTGCCGCCTTGTGGCAAGGCAGACTCTTGTCGCCTTTCGCCATCCAAAACACTGTAGAAATCATTAACGATAGAGAGGCAGTACATCACTTGATTTGGTTTCCAATGTTTCAGGTTATTGCTGGTATTGTCAAGAGGATGGACAGAGGTGCTGAAATTGAGAACATTGGTGCCTGAGCATTGCATCGAGGGACATCATCGGTGATTTTTTTCCTCGAGTTTTTGAATGTTAACGTTGTTATGATCTTTCATCAAGTAGCATAATGAACTTGGATTATAAGATAACTTTCTGAAACTCAGTAGATATTAATGTGATGAAACCATACACACTATCAGTATTTATGTGGTTCTTGATAATTTCACTTTTGTCTTTCACTTAATGTGAAGCTGGGCAGAGAAATCAGCTCAGCAGAACATGAGATAATAGCGTTGCATTTTCAAGTAGAGAATAGAATAACAATGTTTGATTGTGCTTTCTGTTGTCTTCCGGAAATAGCCTCTCTATCTCTATGAGATAGTGATAAGGTCTGCGTACATTTTTTACCCTCCCCAGATCCCACTTGTGGAATTCCACTGGATATGTTGTTGTTGTTGATAGTGCTTTCTGTTGATGATTTACTCGTTTACAAGCAACGTAAAATAATTGTGTTAGCTCGACAATGAGAAAACGAAATCAAGTCAAGAAAGAGACCAAATATACAACAGGTTTGAGTCCCTTTATTGTAGTAGTGTTAGTATAGTTTATAGTTGGTTCATTTCAACCCATAATTTGTAGTATCAAAAAGAATGTGAAAAGTTCATATTCTCTTTATTTTCTATTATAAACCAGATATTGAGGATGAAAAGAAAGAGCATATTTTCATCGGAAACAACCTCTCGTAAAAATGCAAGGAAAGGTTGCGTATAATAGACCCTTGCTGTCGGACCTTTCCTTGGACTCTTGCACACAGTGGGAGCTTTAGTGTATCACAAGATATCATGCTTCGACTTTGGGCCATTTTCGACAGTGGGATATTGAGTTTGAGTTTTAGATTTTTAAAAGGGGATGAATGAAAAACACATTTGAAGTATCACGAGTTTCTTGTTTGAATCGAAATGTGTTTTGATAAATAATTGATATATTTTTTTAATAAAGGAAGTTACTAGTAGTAATTCTTTTAACACATACAAGATCCACGGCAACGTTATCCGATTCTACTGTATTATTTGGGGAGGTGGCAACCCATTTGTGCGGCGGAATTGTTTGTCAGTAAAATGAGAGTTAAATTCCTGATAAATTCAAAATGCTGGCTGCACGCTGATGGTGGTGCATTTTGACGAAAAATTAACTAGATGGTTGGTGCTCGTGTTGGGCATGGGTGTATGCCCGATATCACAACTGCTATTATCAAGTATAATAACTATACAGGGAGTGACCAACAAGAGTTGTGGTGGAATAGTAAGTACTCTGTCATCCTTAACCAGAGGTCTCGGATTCGAGTCCCCTAAGGTACGAAGTCACCTTTGTTAGTACTTTACCCCCTCCCCCAACCCACCCAACGTGAGACTTCCCGAAGCAAATCAAAATTCACTTAAGACACCGAATGCAAAAACTTAGAAAAAAAAACAATGCTGAAGACCCCAAATGATACACACAGCATAATCAAGACTCCCCAAGACCCTAGAGGTACGATGTACACAAATCTTACCTCTACTTTTGCGGGGTAGAGAGTCGTATCCACAAACCCTCGGCTCAAGGAAATACCAACTATATCAGTAATAATGGGATACCAATATTCTATGAAACTGTTTTAGACAGCAAGGAGTCTGCAAAGCAAACTCAAAAGTCCAAAAACACAAACCAAAGACAAGGACTAACTACATCAGAGTGAATATACCTGCCAAACGAACTCGTCCAACCGCCAAGAAGCTATGTTGCACGAATTCTTCAAAAATGTTGTCAGGTGTCCTGTACTACCATCAAACCTCCATATAACAGGGGTCATTCATTCAAATATTCTTTGAATGCTACAGCGAAATGCTGCTAGTAACATGAAAAATCAGTTGTAGAAAGAACCTTGGTCATTATAACAAAATATTGTTACAGAGGATGACTGTTATAGAGCGTT
>DF357727.1:124630-135554 GCA_000787875.1 Solanum virginianum
CGAAATGCCAATCTTTCGTAGCTAGAACAACCTCAGTAACTACATTACAAATATCCAACAGTCAAATCTCTCTGTTAACATCGTTTGCTATAACGAGATGTTGGTTCCAACGAAAACTTGGCCGTGATAGCAAAACGTTGTTATAGAGAATGACACAATAGAGAGGTCTTCTGACTGAACATAGATAATTAGCAAACAATATGTTCTTGGAAGCAAATTCAAAGGGTACAACACAAACCAACAACCAAAGGAAATCATAATTTGCCAGATTCATTTCGACGAAAATGAAATTCTATCCATGAGGGCAGCCAGCAGATTACATTCACAGAACAAACACAACTGCCTAGGAGTCATCCATAAACCAAAAAAAAGAAATTTACAAAACGAAACGTTTCCTTTTTTGATAAGATAAAGTTTCGAAATTACCAAACGAAAACATTAAAAAGATCACTTCCAAAAGTATCAGATTAACAAAAACCTGCAACTGAAACCTATTGCACTAAACATAAACAAGACATCTTACTGCTAAAGACTTCAAGCGAAGTTGCTCCTATGTCCTCCATGATGACAACGACGTACATGGTTCGACCATGGATGGAGCAATCGAGAAGGTGGTGCCCGTCCTAACGGATTTCCAGTATTATCAAAATGTGGAGGCAAAAGATCATAATCTCCACCAATTATATGTGGTGTCCAAGGTACCGGAAATGGATGAGGACCCCCTAAAAATCGAAACGGATCAACCACTCTTCTTCTACTAATCTCTTTCCTTCTCTTCCTACTCTCCCAAGCCTTAACAAACTTCTCTTTCCAATGCCCCCCTTCTCCCGATATCGCACCACCACCAAACTGCTCCACATACTTCTTCTTCCACAAATCATCACTCGACCCCAAATATCGCAATTCAGAGCTCAAACAACTCACTCTCGCTATCTCAACACCCGGAAGGGATTCCAAAATCTTCAACTTAAGCTCAGTCGGAAGTCTTGTAAAGCACGGTGGAAGCACCAAACCAGACTTCTCACACAAATCAATCAACAACGGCAACACAAGCCCATCCTTAACACTCCTCCAAAACACAAACACTTCCTTCTCACCAAAATCTCCATCTACCTCCTCATTCAATCCACAATTAGCCCACACAACATTCAAATACGGAACCAATTGATCTTCGTTTAACGTCACTCTATGCGTGGAAACTGAAACCTCACCCCCACCGGATAACGACCCATGAGCAATAAAGAACTTCCCTAAAGACTGAAACTTTATCTCAACAGTATGAACCGCATTACCATTTCCTTGTTTTACATGATCAATAACCTCAGGCAAAGTGTAAAACAGTGCCATTCGTGATACCCCTGAACACCAAGATTTCAAAATTTCACACACACTAACTTCAGTAAACGTTAAAGGGTCAAGAAGAACAAACCCAGATTCTACAAAAACAGCATGAACAGCAACCACCAACAGCTTATGATCACGGCCACCATCTCCATCATTCAGCTCCTCTGTAAATACTTTCCTCAAAAACCCAGGTACAGAAAACGATTTCATAAAATTCATCTCACTGTAATCTCCATTATCATCAACTTCCATAAAATCCTCCATCTGGGGTTCCGATTTATCAATTTGGGTGTCCATTTTTTCCACTATTCCACATTCTTGAACAACTTGGGTGTCCAAATTTTTCACTATTTCAGACTCTTGAACAATTTGGGTGTCCAAATTTTTCGATTTGGGGATATGGGTATCTGTTGAAATTGAAACCCCAATTGGATTATGAGTGAAAAAGATGAGATCACCTGAGGTAATACCGATAGATTGAAGCGTATCTTCTTCAGAGGTTTGAAGTTCATCCTTTCTATTTAGGGAAAGATGAATGGAATCTGCTGATGATGGTAATGCTTGAGAAATTCGATTTTTGAGTTCTTGAAGTGTGCAGGAAGGAGATGGTACCTCGATTTTGAAGGTTTCTTTCGTTTCGAAGGATCTGATTCTGAGTTTCATGGTAATTTGGCTATGGCGGTGGATTTTCTGGTGTAGATGGAAAGTTGAAGAATTATATGTGAATAGTGGATACATAAAAGGGAAATTTATCAAAGAGCAAGGGTAAAAATGAAAATATTTGTACGGTTGAAAATCGTCAGGAGTAAAAGAAAAATTTTAATATTAAATTGATTCTAATTATAATTACGTGACATTTTTTTTAGGACAAACTCTAAAAACAAATACAACTAAAAAATAGGAGTACAAAGGAGTATCGAAGAAATAGTTAAAATGATGGAACGAAGAAAGAAACTTTATGCGAGTTTTTTCGTGAATGTTTGATTTTAATGTGTTAAGTATATAGTTAGTGTTCTTTCGCAGATTTTGGGATTTCATCTTAATTGAATTCTTTTCATATATGTAAGGATACTTATGTCTGCGTGATCGAGTTTTACTTGCTCAATTATTTGGTGATGCATATATTCTATCTTTTTAGATTTATTTATGGAATTATTAGAACAACAACAAATTTAGGATGTGTTTGATACATAGAAAAATAACAAAAATATGTTTTAATTTTTTATGTTTAGTTTGTGAAGAACTTTTAGAAAATACTTTCTTTACAAAATAAAATGAAAAAATAAGTTGTGTTGTCTCATCCCCTTCTTCGCAAACTCCCACTCCACTCCCACCATCCTCATAATTTGTGTTAGATTAGATATATACGAATATTTTTACAATAATATATTTTATTTATATATCAAATATAAGAAAATAAGTCAAAAAATATTTTTAAAAATATTTTATGTGTTCTGACCAAACACACACTCAATGTATTCCTTCAAATATTCTCTGACAGAAAAATAAAATATACATAAATCTTATCGCTACTTCTATGAATATAAAAAGACTTTTAAATAACCCCATAGCTAGTTATTATTGTTGATCTTATTATCTCACCTAGTGAGACCATCCAACACAAGAGCAAGAGTGTACAAAATTAGATGAGATTAGTGGCTTAGTTAGGATTTTAATCAAGAGAATTCAAAATTTGAAAAGGCAAATACACGAATTAGTTGAAGATAGTTCGACATCTGCTCTATATAGACAAAAAATAATTTTAACCATATATAAATAATATAAATTTTTGTCAAAAGAGATTCGAATAAACCCCTAAGCATAGGATGGCTTCGGCCTTGTATGAGACTACCTTGTTAAAAGTGGGATAGCATCTTGTCTTGAACTTGAGCCTATGTTGCTCAGACTCTTCAAAAGTGTCAGCGGGTACGTGTCGAATTCTTCAAAAGTAGTGTATTTTCGGAGAATCTGATACGGGTGCAGTATTGAAAGGGAAGAGTCTATGCAACTGACTTAGAGCTATTTGTTTTATCATTTTATTTTGTTCACAGTAATTACTGGAATTCATTTTTATTTTTTCTGAATAATCCAATACTGTATTGGAACACATTTCATTACACACTATAGTACAAATGGAATTGTTTATACTGCACCAATAAAATACAAACTCAGTAGGAGTATATCATATTATTCTTCTGAAAAATGTTTTCACCTTTCCTATACATGCACTAGTATAGTTTATACATATCAAATGTGAAGACTTGCAACAAAATTAAGTAAAAATAAACCTCATGTAGATCTTACTCAAGGCCTGAAAATATTTCCAAAATTGGACAAGTTGAAAAGGCTCCCATCATTGGTATTATTCGCGTTCTGACTGTGACTTTGATCTTGTATTGCTAATTCTGGCTCTGGCTCTGATCCTCCGACTGATGAATTATGACTTGTATTTAGAATACCATTAGGAAATACCATATGATCATGATGGTCATGTGAATTAGACCATATCATCTCTTCACTAGGCAATGGAGGTAGCTCCATATAATTATGGCCTAATTGATCATGGTTGATCATATTATTCATATTTGTATAATGATCATCATGAACATCACTATGATTCATAATATTTTGTTTCTCCTCATGAATCCCACTAAAGTAAACACCATCGCCATCAATTAATAGTGATTCTTGATCTAAGTTGCTGGTCATAAACTCCATGTTGTTTGTGATGCTTGGAAACTCGAATGATGGAGCAACGAGTACTCCTTCTTGATTAGGCAATGACAAATCATCAGACCCTTCAAGATTTTGATGGTCCTCCAAATGTGATGGCTTGGAATTATCACTATTCAAGAAATTTGCATAGACTAAAGCAAGATCAATATTTGGACCATGATGATCCATTGAATTACTATTAGATTGATTATGATCAATATTAGTATGATTTAAACCAACCCCATGTCCCAAATTTACATGCCACTAACATTGGATTTCCATATCCCTCTTTCCATCTAATTACATCAACACAAAGATTGTTGTTTTTGTTGTTGTTGTAGTAGTACTTCTTGATATTCAAGAACTTTTCCCTTTTGAATGATAACATACATCTCCCTTTTGAGAAGCTGCCAACAAATGAAGTTAAAAATCTTGACCATATGACTATATTCTCTTGAAATATATATATATACTCCCCTTCAGTCGCGGAGCCAGAATTTTTACTGAGGCTGTTCAAAATATGAAGAAGTAGACATATGGACTAATCGAAGGGACTTCAAAGTCCATTATATATACATAAAATATTATTTTAATCATATATAAATACTATAATTTTTTACTATCGGATGAACCCTTTAGCCAAGGAGTAGGTCCGCCCCTGCTGCCCCTTTCTAAATAATACTCCCCCTGTTCACTTTTACTCGTCACTATTTTGCTTTTCGAGGTCAACTTGACTAAACTTCAAAGCTAAATTGAAGTAGTTAAGTTTAATATTTAAAATTTAAAAAATTTAAATGGTTGAAAACTATACGAAAAATGCTATATAAGTTGCAATCCTTCTCATATTAATACGATGAAAAAATATATCTTAAAATGTTGGTCAAAATTTGTGTTGTTTGACCTTGATAAGTGAAATAGTAACAAGTAGTGAACGAAGAGAGTATGACATAATTCGATTCTGCTTAGAGTTCAAGAAATAAGAACTTCTAAAACTTTTGGTGTGATACTTATATGGTTATAAGACTATGAAAGGTTGTTGTATGAAACATGTAACACATCGGCGCAATAATAGAAGCTTCTTGTTAAAAATAAAATGATAAGTTTTAATCGAGGCGGAATCAAAATTTAAATTTTATTGATGTGAATTTAAAGATAGCAACATCAAGTGTGTTTATTTGTAACTGGATTTTGAATTTTACAGCTATGTTTGGTTCTTGTGAATTGCTTGGAGATTACATAATTTAGATTTTGCTTCTAGTTTTGAATAAATTGTTGTATTATTTTAGTAAATTATATTATTGCAAAGCATTGGATTGAGGGAAATTGTGCATGATCCAAGAAGCCCATGATCCAAGACAAAAGTACCAAATTTGAGGTTTGATTATTATTTGTTTATTTATTTATTTGTTTGATTATTTATTTATTTATTTATTTGTTTGTTTATTTATGTGCAGTGACATTCCCTATTTCCTACCACACGAGGGCACAAAGGTACAATTACACTTTATAAGAAGTCCTAAAACTTATTACTCAATCTTTCCTAGGTTACTCACACTTCTTTAAGATATGGAAAAATTACGCAGATAAACGAAAATATATATTAGTTAATTAGCTAATAAAGTTAAAGTATGAACTAATTATGGCTCGCAGTAAATACCTAGCTGTAATTACAGTTTGAGTTTTGCATAATTCGTTTGATTTATCCAAATATTGTGCGTAATTATACAAAAATTATGCACGAATCAAATTGTATAGAGAAATATACAAACACTGTGAAGTGTATAATGAATTATACAAATGTTGTGCACTAATTGTATATTGAAATATACAAACGCTATACAAAACTGCGAATTATAGAAACGTATACAAATGTTGCATGAATTATGTAAACGTTGTTATAACTATAGTTACGAAATGTAATTACCTAAACTATAACTATGGAGTATAACTAAATATTTTTGAGTGACTATATGTAAAATTCCTCTTAAAATATCGACAGATGTGCCTTGTATATTTCAAAAGTAATATATTTTGGAGAATATAACTGAGGTTAATAATAATTTTGAAAAGTCCAAACAACATAGTTTATTACTTTTTTCATTCATATCAGTAGTAATAGCATTATTCTTGTAATCTTTTGTCTTATAATTTTTGTTACTTCATGTTATTTTCAATGATTCGATTATCACATTATTTAGTTATTTTTACTGTACTTTTTTTTCAATATGTTTTGTAATACTTTTCCTATTATTTGCTCTCTTTAGAACTATTTTTTTTTCAAATTGCTTTTATATGTGTTGTTTGAGTTGAAATTTTTTTCGAAAATGATCTCCTTATCTTCTCCACTTTTAAAATATATACATGTAGTTTTGTTTGCCAAGGGCCCTTAGATCTATTTTTGACATCTTCATAATCGTATGAGGTAAAAGGTTCATGTATAATTTTATTATAGTAATACATTTAATAATATCATCGTCAATTATGATTATCTAAAAAAGCAAAATTAATGTTCAATAGATGTGCATAAAGTCACATTCTCCCTCTTTTTTACTCTAAATATTTCTTATTTTTTTGGTTTATTAATCGTTGTCTGATATTCATATTGGAGTCTGATTATATTTAAATTTGTGTCGAGTACGGTCTCATTTGGGAGAAGCACTCCCTATCAAAGATTTATTCATTACCAGGGCTCGAACCCAAGACCTTTGATTAAGGAATGAGCAACTCCATCCGCTGCACCACATTTTTTGATGATCACTTTGGATATTTCTAAGTCAGACAAAATTAAGATTTAAAGTTTATGATTTTGAATTTGTCACCAAACATATAGCTGATTTAAATTATTGTTTTGCAATTGCATATATCTTATACAAATACGAGATTTATGCAAAAAATACGTATTGTATTCATCTGAACCCCACCCCACCCCAACCTCAATGAACATAATTATTTCCAAAGTCATTAAGTTTGGTGTTAGGGGGATAATCTCAATTTAGATGTTCACTAACCAACCAACATGTACTTGGGCATTGACATATGGTAACAATAACATGAGAATATCAAACTGATGAAACATTTTTGCTAACTTACAGTTAGCATTTAAGTTCCCAAGATATGAGGTTATAATTTATTTATTTTTTAAAAAAATAGTTCGATCCACAAAATATTCTATATTCACAGAATTCATAAAATGAATGTACGTACTTCAAAGGATGTGATGTAGATAATATATTCTAATACAAGCATTAATAACTATTTCTATGATTCAAATTCATAAATTATAAGTTACACAAAAATAACTTCACTATTTTTCAGAATATTAATTTGGATTCATTCAAAAATGTATCATTTTTAGGAAATAAATTAAAACGTTTTCTATCAAAAGAGATTCTTAATCAAATTATTCTCTAATAATCATGATAGGATTACCAGACGTACTATTCCAACATTCTTAATCAAATATCTCAAGTTTAATTGATTTTCAAAACAAAAAAAGAAATACTAGTAGAAAGTCTTCCCTTTTAATCGATCATATACCATACATATATGGATCAATTAGTTAGACTGTCAAATCAGATATCAAACACTTATATGAGAAATTAAAAAAAAATAAGTATAAATTTACTTGGATTTCATTTTTTTTTTCTCTTAAATTACGTATCGATGAAATAGATTCCCATAAATTAAGATGATGAGATATTAAATTTATAAATATTATATTTATTTATTTATTTATATTTTTAGAACCCAAGCTTTGTGTCCCTAAAAGCTACTTGAGGTTCTCAAGGACTTTGCTCCCCACTCAACCAATCATATTTCTCCACTTAAACACCCGACACCTCATCTTCGCCGCCGGGATTGTCAATTCCGTCAACCTTAACGGCCTTTCTCCATGTGCCTTTCTCACACATTTTCCCATAAAAAATTAAATAAAAATAAATAAATAATATATATAATTAAATATTTACTCTGAATTTTAATTTATGTGGCATTATTTTTTATTCGTAAGTTAAAAAAATGAATTTTTATATCTGGAAATGTAATTTATTATTTTTAGGGTCTGGGGTAGAGCTAGAAGGTTACGTATAGGATCGATCTCTGATTACTGATTGTTTAATTATACATGATGTCGCTATCTTAGAATTTAGAATCATAAATTTCAAATGCTGGTTACAACTCTGTTTAAGTCTTCTCATTTTACTCTTAATGAGAAGCCTTTTATAGTTGCATCAATATCACGATATGTTTAATATCACAAGTTATAATAATCTTATAATAACATAATTACTAAGTCATATTTAAGATCAGAAATTTTAAAGGTTCTCATTTCTTTCTTCAACTAATTTTGGGCTGGATTGGGCTAGTCAAATTATATCACGTAAATTGAAAAGTTGGGAAGAAGGGAGTATATATATTGCAAGAAAATATAGTTATATGGTCAAGATTCTTAACTTCAAGGGAGATACATGTTATTATCAGTCCAAAAGGAGCAAGCTCTTGATCAAGAATATAGCTACAACAATGGTGGTGGATGTAGAAAGAGTAGAAGAGGTAAGTCTTCTTCTTCTTCTAGTACAATTCATCAACATGGCCTTATTTCAAGGAATTTGGGACATGGGGTTTGCTTAAATCATACTAATAATGATCATAATCAATCCAATAGTAATTCATTGGATCATCATGGTCCAAGTATTGATCTTGCTTTAGTCTATGCAAATTTCTTGAATAGTGATAATTCCAAGCAATCACAATTGGAGGACCATCAAAATCTTGAAGAGCCTGATGATTTATTATTGTCTAATCAAGAAGGAATACTCGTCGCTCCATCATTTGAGTTTCCAAGCATGATAAACAACATGGAGTTTATGACCAGCAATTTAGACCAAGAATTGCGATTAATTGGCCATGGTGATGGTGTTTACTTTAGTGGGATTCATGAGGAGAAACAAAATATTATGAATCATAGTGATGTTCATGATGATCACTATACAAGTATGAATAATATGATCAACCATGATCAACTAGGCAACAATTATATGGAGCTACCTCCATTGCCTAGTGAAGAGATGATGTGGTCTAATGATTCTCATGGTCATCATCATATGGTATTTCCCAATGATATTTCGAATACGAGTCATAATTTATCAGTCGGAAGATCAGAGTCAGAGTCAGAATTAGTAGTAATACAAGATTCAAATCATCATAGTGCAAATAATGCAAATGATGACAGCCTTTTCAACTTGTCCAATTTTGAAAATATTTTCAAGACTTGAGATCGAAATTATAAGGTGCATATATTACTTATTTTGCTACAATTTTCACGTTGGATGTATAATATAGTGTATTTGTACAAAAAAGGTGAAAATATTTTTCTGAAGATTAATGCTATATAATACTCACTTGTTTTGTATATGTAATATATTGGTGAAATATACGAATAATAAAAGTTCTATAAATGCTATATTTTGGTGGTTTTTTTATATTTGGGATGTACTTTTTAATGTAAAGAGAAATAGAGATAGACTGAGTATTATAAAATGTTTTCATTGGATCCCATTCATCACTACTTAAAGACAAAAATTAGTGAGGAATAAATTCTATCAGTTAAGAGTGTTCACTTTAGATTGATTTTATCTCTATATTAAAAAATTGTACAAATATAAAGTGCACAAAATAATTAATTCACGTATATTTAAAATGTTATGAATTTGAAAGGCAAACACATGATCCAAGAAAGACTTTATGATCCAAGAAAACTCTTCTAGGCAACAATCATATTCTTGACAAATATCTAAGACAATGGAGTGGGTTTTTTTTTTTTTTTTCAATTATAATTTCATAAAAATTATTCACGTCACAAATGATAATAATCATAACGCAAATTAATACCAATAAAGTTACTCGAAAGGGAAAAAAAGAAAACATTATGTGGATAAGTGAAAATATACTAGTTAATCAGCTAATATAGCTATAGTTTGAATTAATTACAACTCGCGACACACATCTAGCCATAATTATAGTTTGAGTTTTGTATAATTCACACGATTTATACAAACATTGTTCGCGATTATACAAAAGTTGTGGACGAATCAAATTGTATAACAAAATATACAAATGTTGTGAATTGTATAGCAAATTATACAAACGTTGTGCAAGAATTGTATAGTGAAATATATAAACGCTATACGAAAGCTGTGAATTGTAAAGCAAATTATACAAACATATACAAAGTTGTTGTAACTATAGTTACAAAATGTAATTATCTGAATCATATCTACGAAACATAAAAAAAAAAAAAAGAACTAAATAGAATAGCCAACTAAATGATGCAACAATAATTGTTAAAAATTGTGATGAAAAAGATAAAAAAAATTATTATTGTTGAATGAGCCCTTAACTAGATATTTCATGTTCGAACTCTTATTATAAAGAAAAATCAAATAATATCTGGTAAGTGAGAAAAATTTTCCTTATGTGATGTAAATTAAAATTAGTTAAAAGATAATAATAATAATAATAATAATAATAATAATAATAATAATAATAATAATAATAATAATAATAATAATAATAATAATAATAATAATAATAATAATTGATTAAAAAATATAATTACATTATAAGGTCTCATTTGAACAAACTGAACTAATTCAAATTGGCAAATAAACACCAAGTAAAAAATTGAAAGATTCAATCTTTTTGAAAATTGAATTTTTAAAAAAATTAGTTCAACTTAATTTGGAATACCAACCAATTGTAAATGATGGTGGCAAAAGGTCAACCAATTGAGTTTTTTTTCATTAAAAGTAGATTTTATTATATAATTTATGATGAGCAAGTAGAGTAAGAAATAAGATTACTTTGA
>DF357726.1:10262-42521 GCA_000787875.1 Solanum virginianum
CGAACTAAAAGTACTTCATTACTTAAAAAACCCAATTTAGGTAAATGAATAAGGCCAAAAGTTGAAACTGAACCATCACGTATTTATTAAAGTTTTGAGAAGTAAAGCTTTTCATAAATAAATAATAAATTAAAATGTTATTAATTCAGCTTTTTAATTTTATTATACTATGATATTAAAATAATTAGATATTTAATTAGTGTAAGGGTAAAATGGTAATCTGGCTTTTGCCAAAAATTCTTCTCACTTTTTTATATATATACACATACATATGTTTTCCTCTTCTGTTAATTAGCAGAGGTAAAGATATGGGTTTTCTTCCACGTATTTAGCAATGAGTATGTAAAATGCCAACATTATCTTTGCAAGCTCGTGCAAATAGACATGGCAAAGTTGCAAAGGAAATTTGAAAAAAATTTACTCCTTTATAATTTAATTGATGTTTGTAAACATGTATTATGTGATATTCTTCTAGCTCTTTGATCGTTTCTTTTTTAGGCTAAATTATTTTTTAGCCAGTTGATGTAGCTATTTATTTATTTATTTATTATTATTATTTCTTTAAAAAATATTTTTTATTTGGTAAAAAATAAAAACGATTATTAAAGATTTAGTTAAAGATAACAAAGTTTTTGTTAAGACTTGATAGAGTATTTCGAAAAAAAGGAGCAACAAAAGTTTTTTTTTTTTTTCATGTCTAAAAATCTTTAAATGTATTGAAAGACTTTTCTAAAAGAAAATCCTTTTCAAATCTTTCTAGTTTTTTTAATTAAGAACTCTTTTTTAAAAACAATTAATTAACTTAAGTTGGCCTGTTAACTGTTTTTAATGGATTTTAAAGGATGCTTTACACCTTCCCTTTAGGATATTTAGAACCCTTACCTACAATCTATATAGGTTAAATAGACAGTTAATTTGGAGTTAATTAGCATTACTTTAGCAAAAAGGGATCCTAATTTACCATAAACAATTAGGTGGTGACTCCTTAAGTTAAATAAATTAGGAAACAACAATATGTTGTACACCGTTTGACCTCAGATTAAAAATAGGGTATAACAGTACTAACACATATTTTTTCCTATATGATCTAATCATGTAGGGACCAAAGACTTTCCTCATCTACCTCTTCTCGGCTAGATTGATTGTGAGAGTTGACTTGTGGTGAGTCCTTTATTCCAAGGACAAGATCCACCTTCTATCTACCTATGTTACGTTATGATTTATTATGGCTTTAAGGTGGCCTTTGCTTCACAAAGTGGGGTGAGGTGCCTCTAACTTTGAACAAGGTTTAAGGGTCTAGGATGAGCATGTGCAAATCATAGATGCTTGGAGAGTTGGACTCTCAACTAAAATTTCTATTAGGCTAGTCAAAACCTTTATAGAGACTATGCTTATGTCTTGTCTTATGTTGATGTTGTTATGATATGATGATGGAATACGTAAGTCCATACTCTCATAGATTGAGTCCTATGACTCCCGCCCCTTAGATTTGTTGTTGTTGAATATGTGATGGTGAGTCCCATGTTCCCTATCCCCATAGCTTGAGTCCCGAATTCCCGTTCCTTAGACTTATGTAGTGAAATTTTAGGACATGAGTCTCATACCCCCTTATCCCATATCTTGAGTCCAAAGAGCCTATCCCTTAGTATCACTTTTAAACATTTGAATTATGCTTCTGAACTTATGATATGTGTATGTGTCACAATTTGGACCTAGAATCTAGGAGTGACATGGTGAATGGGAAGCCAAGAGTCCCCAAACAAGCCTCTAAGTATCCAAAATTTACATCATCGGCTCAGAAGCGTATTCAAAAAGTAAACACATAGTTCTAAGGAACGGAAAAAGTAGGACTCATGTTATGGGGATATTATAGAGAAAGGGATTAACATGGATTCACATAACACGTGACACAGAAAGACTAAGGGACGGGTAAGTATGACTCACTCTATGGGGGCAATTCGGGACTTAGGATCTTCCACATTTCCACATCAAACACACATAAATATCATAATCCTCATAACAAATCCATAATGGAGATCATATAGGAAAAAGTATGCATTAGTACATTTGAATATACTAAGTATGCAGGGTAAAATGCATGTAACTCACCAAAACCTGAAATACGATGTTAGATGACAAGGGCGCATAATATATAAAAAGATATATATAACAAGAAACATAGCATAGCAAGATGCTATGAAATTCATGATGCATGAAGTGCAGATGATGCTCATATATATAGTGGAGATATGAGTTTAACCGACATAAGTAAGACCAAGCGAGCTATTACTTGGAATCCCAACGAAATCCCCTCATCGATAAAGAGGTGGTCTACTTGCCAAAAATAAACCATACTTCACCTTACAAACACCATCATTTCGGATAAAATTTTCACATATAACATATCATATCATATCATTTCTTCTCCTTACGGGCAACACCATTTCGAAGGCAACTTTCCTTATAGGCATCCCCATTTCGGAAAGGAACCTATGCTAGGCACATAATTCAAGAAAAAAGAGAGAAACCCTCATTCCATCAGAACTAAGCCGTCATCCCACAAGAATACTTACAATATACATAGTTATACATGCTTTAAAAGAGATACAAGTTTTACCAAAACATTCCAATGCACAATTGAACTTAAAAGCCAAACAACATTCATAATAATTCATACTTAGGCTCAAATGCCAAAATCATAATTCCATAGTCATAATACTCATGCATAGGAATAGCCCATTCATATACAAAATGGTGCAAGCACCCAAAATGCTCAAAGAGCCATAATCATAGACATGTATCTGATCACATTCTTGTCATAACCAATATCTTATTAAAATCATATCATAATACATAATTGAGCTTAACCCACTTCATAATTTTCATCGAAATCCAATGCCATGAATGCAAACAATGTCATGAATGATGAGAGCAAAGCATGGGTAATTGAGATTCAATCTAAAATCAATAATATAATATGAAATTCAAGTGAAAACATAATTGAATCCACATTTTAAATCATAATATAATCACTCATGCATAAAAAAGCCTTGAAAAGGGACATGCATATTCATTATTTCATAAACTCAATGTAAATCATCATAATAGGGCTTAAAGTGACTTAAAATCATCAAATATATACAACTCATACATCAATTTAATTTGTAATAAATCAAAATAATGAAAACCCACATGTCAAGTACGCTTAATTTCATGAAAAATTGCTTGAAAAGATTTGGGTCTCCTTGATTGGAAGGAATCAGAGATCAAACCCACATACCTCCACCAAGATAAAGAAACCCAAAAGAATTTGAAGAAGAATTGATTCCTCTTGGTCCCAAGTTGAAAATCTTCAAGAGTTCTTTGGAATATATTATAGAGTGGCTTGAGTGAATTAGTCTTGAATGAGGGTTTTGGAATAAGTGTCGGAAAGGTTTAGGAATATAAAGAGGGTGGGGTGAGGGTGTGGGAGGGGTCAAAGGTCTTAAAAAGACTTGGGGATAGGTCAAAATATCAAAAATACCTCAATAAAACATCTCTTTAAATTTTACCTGCAACATCTCATGCCTAGCTTTGTGGGTTGTGAAGCCTCTCATCTAACCCAAACAAATTTTATGAAAAAGGTCATAACTTTTTGCTCTGAACTCGAAATGAGGTGAGACCAAGTGCATTAGAAAGCTAATTCAAAGAGCTATATTTGATAGGTTGTGGGATATCTAGATCGTATTGTTCTAAGAGATATGTCCATTTAAATTTGACCCTTCAATCGGTACTTATGAAAAACTTAGCCAATGAAATTCCTTTGAATTTGACTTGATGTAGAAGACCCGTGATTGTATTAAACAACATAAATGAGCTTGAATTAATGGCTTGAAGGTAAAGCTAGCTTGAGCTTGAATATCCCAGACTTAGAAAAAATTTACGAAATCAACTCCACGGAGGGCCATACGGTCCGTATCAAGGCACACGAACCATGTGACTACATTTAGGCCAAAATAGTCATTTCAACCTTAAGGGCATTCACACGGCCCTCCACATGGTCCATGAAGTGTCACACGGCCTATGTGGGGTCCAACTGTGATGTGCCTTAGCTCGAAACTCCATACCAAGGCCACACTCCTAAAATTTAAGGCCAAGTGTAGTACCACAGGAGGCCACATGGTCCGTGTAACTGTATGGCCTCACACGAGCTGTGTAGTCTCCTTTGTGATAACACTTGGTCCAAAATTTATCCAAAAATGAAATCCTCAAGTTCCAATAATGTCATGCAATATCCGAGTCATTACAGTATGGATGCTATGAGGCTTGTTTAGGCACTTTGGGTTCCCATTCGTCATGTCACTCTTAGGCTCTAGGCTCGAGTCATGACATTTTTTTGGTTAGGCATATGTCACCCCCTGGGAGGGTACTCTTGGCGTAGCCGGCACTCAGATACTAGCGCTAGCCACTCAGCCTCATCATATTTGTTCAATCATATTTAGTAGAAGAAGACATCAATAATTAAGAATACTTAATGAAAAACAATGACAACTGATAATAAAAGAGCAAAGGCTAAATAAGCTATTCATCAACTCGATAAGACTAGTGTGAAATAAACTAGTTAATAATAACATCTAATCACATCAATAATCTAGTCTATAAAGCCTCTAAAATATTTGACTAAATGATATCAATGACAGACTCATAACTACCTCTAAATAGAATAAAATATGTCAAAACTCAAAGCTTGAATAGAAACATAATGTCCTCCAAGAGTAGGGGAGGATCACCAATTAACTCAAAGCAAATAGGTCCTCAATGGGGCACCTGCTGATAACCACTAGTACCTATCTCTGCATCATGAAAAGATGCAGGCCCAAATAGACATCAGTAACTGGAATACATGAGTATGTAAAATGGCAAAAAGAAACATGTAAAAGAAGAATAACATCAACTCAAATATCTCAACTCAAGAAATAGAAAACTCAATTATCATGTCAAGAGTCTAAAGTAAGAATATAATTTAAACAATGACTACTCATCTATCATCTATGTCCTATCCACTCGGAGTACTATCAAGGCCTATTTGAGAGTTTCTCTAACCAACAACCATCACCTATGAGCCGATGATGATACAATGAAGTGATGTCATTGCCATATCCATCATATACCTTTCTGGGGTTATAAGACATCCTATCAATGGATCCAAAATCAGTAACATCAAGTCCTCATTTTTGGACAACAGAAAATATCCAGTTTTATGGTTCAATCCTATTCTATGCTGGCCATGTAGTTATTAAGTTTGAATTGGACTTACTCTTACTCAATTCGGTGCTCAATAATCCTCCCAAGACTCAGTATGCTCATAAGACATCAACCCTATGGGTAACTCATTCGTCTAGTCTCATTAGATATTTATTAACTCAACTTATCACATCAATTATCAACCCTTTTGGTTACATCATTTTTAGGTTCAGTTCTTAACTCATAAGGACTCAATCATGCATTATTTTAACGTATAACATTTAGAAGAAAATTTGTAGAATTAAAGCATTTAGGGATTCTATAGACTCTTTAGGCTCAAATTAGGCTCATGCATGCTCATGTAAGTAAAATAGGCGAAAATAATAAGAAATCATACTAGAGTTCATGTAGTAAGGTAAAATCATGTATTTCAAGTAATTAAATCATAAAATAGTAATTCATGGAATATTACATAGAAATATATTAGATTTTAAGGAAAACATTCAAGAAACATCCGTAGGAAACTCAATTTACTCACATCATCATCAGTCCGGGTTACGGGGCACATGGAAGAACAAAATCCATGTTTCGGGTAGCCTTACAAACCTAGGAATAGAAGAAATAATCAATCTCCAGTCGATTCTAGCATTTGAATTAAAACTCTCACTCTTCTCCCTCCCTAAGCATGAAGAATGGTGAAAATATCCTTAGGGTTTTATTTTAGGACTTTAATTAAGTCTAAAATGTCCTAGGATTTAATTAAAAGGGATATGAGTAGACAAAAATACCCTTCTTAAAACTATCGACTAGGTCTACAAGACCCCATCTATGGGCCGTAAACTACCTATCATAAAATAAGGGGTCCTGAAATTTGAGTTACTAGAATTTGATACGAAACCTCTTCTACAAGTTATAATGTTTTATGGGTCGTCTGATAATTCGTATCTCAAGATACTAAAAATTTGATTTTTGGAACATCAATTCACAGAACCACTTTATGGGCTGTGAAATACTTTATGGGTCGTAGGTGTTCTCATATGTAGGCCTCAGACTTAGAAAATTCCACCAAGTCACCGCGGGAGGAGGTTATGAGACCTCATCTATGGCCATAGATTGTGGACTCTCTTTCAGCAGCTTTTTCTCAGTCATTCTCTCAGTTTTCTCTATATATTTTCTTAAATTAGGTGGAAAGAATTAGGGGGTGTTACAATATCTCCCCATTGGGATCATTCGTACTCGAATGATGAGCAACTAGGAAGTTTATCCTGAAGGAACTTGAATACTCAGATACTCATACTTCATAAATCAGTTTTAACTCAGGCTTTAGAATCAGAGACCACTTCTAACATCATCATTAGGCATGAATATAGTCAAAGACATGCATACTCAAACATAGCCTCAAGAGAAGCATCAATTTAGAGATAAGAACTCAACTCATCAATGGAAAAGTAACTCAGAGGGTAGAAATGAATTATTACCATCAATTTCATCATTAGAAGGCACAAATAGGTGAGGTATCTGGTCTTCATATCCTCCTCAACTTCCTATATAGCCTCTTCAATGGATTTAATTTTCCAAAACACTTTTACAGATGCAACCACTTTAGCTCCCAACTTAACGATCAAGGATTTGGATTAGGATCTCTTCATAACTCAAACTATCCTTCACTCCAGTGCTTTTAATAGGCACAACTAAGGTTAAATCTCCCAAACACTTCTTAAGCATAGATTTATGGAAGACCAGATAGATGGCTGCCAACTCTGGTGGTAGCTCTACCTCATAAGCTATGGTTTCCACTCTTTTCACAATTTGGTAGGAACCAATGTATCGAGGACTCAACTTTCCCTTCTTCCTGAATCTAATTACCCCTTTCATGGGTGACACCTTCAAGTATACCCAATCATTCACTTTGAACTATAGTTCCCTTCTCCTAACATTAGTGTAGGACTTCTGGTGACTCTGGCCAATTCTTAATCTCTCCTACATGATCTTTACCTTCTCTATGGCTTGGTAAACCAGGTTTGGCCCAATCAATCCTACTTCACCCACCTCAAACTATCCAAGTAATGTGTCCTTGTGCAAAGTCTACCAAAACCCCATAACTAGGGATAAGGTCTACGTATATTCTACCATTCTCAAGCCTCAATTATGGGATCATATGCTATCTATGGTGTTGTAATAAGAGACTTATGACCTCTAGCTCTCAATATTCTATTCTAATGTTTGAAAGAGAACTATCATCTTGAAATATTGAAATATAGAAGTATTTGTATCAATTCTACAGATAAGTCACCAAGCCCTGATGGTTTTACAAATGGCCTTCTTTATACACTACTAGGAAGTGATAAAATAGGAAGTGGTACCTGCTATTCAGAATTTTCATGATCAGGGTTATTTTGAAAAATATTTTAATGCCACTTTCATAACACTGATCCTAAAGAATATATGTGCATCTGAACAGAAAGATTTCAAGCTAATTAGTTTAATTGGGAGTATCTACAAAATCATATCAAAGATCTTACCGAGAGACTCAAGAAAGTTATGCCAAAGATAGTGAATAATCATCGGTGATCTACATCTCCTCCCATAAAAGGCCTCATAAGGAGCCATTTGGATGCTCAAATGGAAATTATTGTTGTAGGCAAACTCAATCAAAGGCAAATGGTCATCTCAATTACTTTTGAAGTCAATGACATAATTACTCAACATATCCTCCAAAGTTTGTATCATCCTATCTGCATGACCATCAGTCTGAGGGTGGAAAATAGTACTAAGGTTCACCTTTGAACCTAGCCCTTTTTGAAAGTACTTCCAGAATAGGGTAGTGATCTGAGCCCCTCTATCTAATATGATGGACAAAGGAACTTCACGCAATCTGACAATCTCCCTTATATATAACCAGGCATAGTCTTCTGCAGTGTTTGTCGTCTTTATAGCTAAGAAGTGTGCAGATTTTACCATCTGATCAATTATCACCCAAATTGAATCATGCTATATGCCGGACCTCAACAAGTATGTGATGAATTCCATGTTAATCATCTTCAATTTACACTTTTGAATCTCAAAATTCTAAGCTACTCCATATGGCCTTTGGTGCTCGACTTTAACTTGTTGGCAATTTGGGCACTTGGAAACAAACCTAGCAATGTCTTTCTTCATTTCACTCCACCAGTAGACTTCTCTCAAGTCATGGTACATCTTGGTAAACCCTGATGTGATGCTAAAATACAACACTTTTGATGCTTAAAACTTAGGATTTTGTATGTTCTCAATGCGATGCTAGTGGGTTTTATGTGTTTTTGTTTTTATCTTGGCAGAATTATAGGTTGGCCATGATTTTGGGAAAAGTTACAAAAGTTGCTGCAGATTTGTTATTACACGAGACATCTACAGGTCATAGACCATTCTTTGAGCCATAGGGTGGTTTCATAAGGAATTCCAGTGAGGGGACAAGTTTTTGAAGTTAATTCTACAAACATGCAGACCAGCCATAGATTAATGTATGAGTTGTAGAAGAGGTTTCCTACCATAAAGATCAGAGAATGAAGATTTTCTGAAGTTCATCAGACGAAACCCCCTTTACAGGTCATAAAACACTTTACGAGTCATAAAGGGATGTCATAAAGAGGAAGTCTAGTTTTTTTAGTAATAATGTACGAGACTCTGATTACGGGTTGTAAACTTCAATATGGGTCTAAAGTACTTTCGTGAGGTGTGCCGACCAGTTCTCCTAAGTCATTTAGAATTTGAATTTTAATTGTTGTAAATAGGTTTTTTAGGTTATTTTTTAAGGAGATGACATCAGTTTTCTTTAGTACTCAGAGAACTCAATATTTAGAGAGAAAAACTTGTAAGAGAGTCTTTGAGAACACTTATGGTTGAATTTGATCTTAAAGCTTGTGATTCTTATTAATATTGGATTTCTTGTTCTTAAGTCTATTGTGTAAGTTTTAAATTATGTCTTCTCAATTCATGATCTATTCATCTACACATAGCATGAGTAGCTAAATCTATAACTAGGGTTGAGGGAACTCTGAAAAACTAACAAATCTAGACAAGAATTAGGTTATCCAGGGATACTGAGTTGGGGAATCATGGGGAATACAATACCATAGTTGTTCTCTATAATTAGTTTTTATCTCGTAATAAGTAGGTAGTGTACTTTTCTCATTGATTATTACAAAACTCCCCTACTTGGGGAATTGACTTGGTTAATTACTCGGATTGCATATTGGTGATTTTTCTTGAATTTACGTATTCTCTGTGGGATCAACCCTAACCTTGGTTAGGTTCTATATCTTGACAATGACTGCTTTATCCTCTAAAAAGAAGATATAACTTGAGCGACATTAGAACCTGGATGGACAGAATATCTAGAACTATGAGCCTCTTCCATGATCCTCTCTCAAACACCATCAATATCTAGAACACAAATCTACCTTGATACCTCAATGCTCCATCTCTCCCTTTGGTGAAAGCCATCACCTTTTGCTTATGCACATCCACCTTCAACTGTAATAAATAGGATCATGATATTGTTTCTCTTTCACCTCTACTACCAGAGATGATGCAAATCTATTATGCACAAGAACTCGTCCTTCGCCCGATTCATCTAGTTGAACTCCCAATCGTGTTAGTCGGTGAACCTCTTTAGCCAACTCTTTTTTCCCTTCCTCTATATGGATGGTGCTCCCCATTGATACCCTACTAAGAGCATCAGCAATAACATTAGTTTTACCTAGATGGTAGAGGACGCTCATATTGTAGGCTTTGAGCAACTCAAGTCATCTCCTCTGCCTCAAGTTAAGCTCTTTCTAGGTAAAGACGTATTGCTGGCTCTTGTGGTCTATGAATACATACACATATTCTCCATATAGGTAGTGGCGCCAAATCTTGAGTGCAAATACCACATTAGTCAATTCTAAGTCATGAGTTGGATAGTTCCTCTCATGGTTCTTGAGTTGCCTGAAAGCATAGGCTATGAACTTACCTCTCTGCATCAGAACACATCCTACTCATACTCGAGAAGCATCACAATAGATCACAAAATCATTAGTCCCTTCAGGTAGAGTCAATATTGGTGCAGTCGTTAATTTGGTTTTCAACTCTTGAAAAATCTTCTCACACTCACCAGACCACTAAAACTTAGCTTTCTTTTGAGTGAGCTTAGTCAATGGCAAGGATAAAGAAGAGAATCCTTTCAAGGATTGATGACTCATTCACTCACTTTCAACTGGTGATAGCCTGATCTGTGGTCTATCTTAGAGAAAATAGTGGCACCCTGAAGTTGGTCAAATAAGACATCAATCCTTGAAAGGATATATTTGTTCTTAATGGTCACCTTATTAAATTGGCAAAAATCTATACACATCCTTAAGGAACCATCTTTCTTTCGAACAAATAGGACATGAGCGCCCTATGGAGACACACTTGGCCTAGTAAATTCCTAATCGAAGAGATCTTTCAACTGCTCTTTTAGTTCTTTTAACTCTGCAGAAGCCATTTATATGGTGGAATAAAGACAGGTTGGGTATCAAGGAGAACATCAATCCCAAAGTCAATCTCCCTATCAAGAGGGACTCCAAGCAAATCATCAGGAAACTCATTGACAACTAGAACTAACTCCAAAGATGGAGACTCTACATCATCAGCCTTAACTCACATGGGGTGATAGATATATCCTTTAGAAATTAATTTTCTGACCCTAAGGTAGGAGATAAACTTACCATTGGGCACCACAGAACTACCCTTCCACTCTATAATAGGCTTATTTGGGAATTGGAATTTCACCATCCAAATTCTACAATTGATAGAGGAATAATAGGCATGAAGCCAATCTATGCCAAGAATTATATCAAAGTCAATCATCTCTAACTCAACTAAGTCTGCCAAAGTATCTCTATGATATATAGATACCGTGTAATCTCTATATATCCTTTCAGCTAGAATGGACTCACTAGTAAGAGTAGAAATACTGATAGGCTCAAGAAGACATTCAAGAAAGATCTCAAACTTACTAGCTATATATGGAGTTACAAATGATAAAGTGGCACCCCGTTCAAGCAAAACATGTACATCATATGAAAAGACTCAAAGCATACCCATGATAATATCTGGTGTAACTTTTTGGTCCTGTCGATTTCCCATCATATACAGATGGTTTATACCCTCACTCATATTAGTTTTGGCACCTCTTTGTGGTGCTGCTGAAGACTAAGCTTTATTACCTCCATCACCCCTCTTCCTCATTAGAACTTATTCTAGAAGTGACCAGTCTATCCGTACCTATATAAAGCATTTGTGCCCTCACAGCACTCACCTAGATGGAGTTTACCACACTTGCCACATGGTGGTTTCCCTCCCTCAAACCTTGAGTCACACTAGCTTGAGACTGTGAACCCTGAGCTCTATTATTTTGATAGCCCTGAGACTTCTGATCATACCTGTTACTCAGAGCTGGTGCACTTGCTAAAGATGGTGCATAGTTTGAAGACCTCTTCTGAAAATAGAACATGTCCCCCTTACCTTGCTTATGTTGGCTAGGCTCATGCTCTGCTAACTTAGCCTTTTTACTTAAGTACTCCTCCCTATATCTCTTCTTATGCTTCTCACGTTGTTCTGCATAGACTATAAGCCTAGAAATTTTCATATCTAAAATCAACAATGTCGCTTTGTACTCTTTTTTCACATGCTTTCCCAAGCCGAATATGAACTTTCTCTTCTTAGACCTCACATCGGGGACCATCTCTGGAGCATACCTAGATAACTATATGAATTTGAGGCTATATTCTTTGACAGTCATCCCTTCCTGCTTCAAGTTAGCAAACTCCTCCACCTTTGCTTCTCTCAACTCTAATGGAAAGAAGTGATCAAGAAAGGCAACTCAGAGTCATCCCAAATGGAAGGTGTAGCATCCTCACCTCGTCTTTCTTCCCATTGATTGTACCAGACATTTTCCACATCCTTAAGTTGATAGGAAGCAAGTTCAACTCCCTCCATCTCAGTCGTATGCATAGCTTTCAACACTATCCACATCTCATCAATAAAGTTTTAAGTGTCTTCCTCAAACTTTGATCCAGTAAAAACTACTAGGTTCATCCTCAGGAAATCTCTCAGTTTAGTGGAAGTTATTGGTTCTTGTGAGTTAGAACTGGGAGTCTGTGAAATCCAGTTCCCACTCTAAGTAGTTACCAGTTGAGTGAGCATGTTGATAACTCCTCTAAAGTCAGCCTCTGCAGTAGGAGCAGGTGGAGCAATAGATGTCTGTGGAACATCAGTGGCTCTGGCTGGCCGACCTTGACCCCTCATTTCCATCTGATCAGGCATCTCCGAAGTAGGATTCCTAGCATTGCTGGTTGAAGCATCTCTCTAGGTTATGGTACATTTTGGAGGCATGATCTACAAGCGCGTAATGTAAGAATTAGATAGATACTTTAATAGAGTCAAACTCTATCGCATGAACTCAGACTACAAGAAAGTGAAGCAATTCTTAATTTCTTATAGCCTCCTGCTTATGAAGTGTGATGCACAACACTCATAAACAAGACTCTAATAGACATGGCTTCATAAACTCCCCAGGACTCTTGAACTCTATTCTCTGATACCAAGTTTGTCACTCCCCGAAAGGGTACCCTTGGTGTGGTTGACACTCAGAGAATATCGCTAGTCCCCAAGCGAACAACTCGGCCTCATCACATTTGTTCAATCACATTCAAGTAGTAGAAGACATCGATAATTATGAATACTCATTGAAAAGCAATGATAACTGATAATAAAAAGGCTAAAGGCTAAACAAGCTATCCATCAATTGAATAAGAATAATATAAAAGAAACTAGTCAATAATAACATCCAATCACATCAACAATCTTGTCTATAAAGCCTCTAAAATATCTGATTAAATAATGCAAGCAAACCCATGGCTATTTCTAAATAGAATAAATTATGTCTAAACCCAAAGTTAGAATAGAAACATAATATCCTCTAAGAGTAGGGAAGGCTCACCAATCAACTAAAAGTAGGTCCTAAATGGGGCACCTACTGATGACCACTAGTACCTATCTCTGCATCGTGAAAAGATGCAAGCCCAGATGGACGTCCATACATGGACTTTATGAGTATGTAAAATGGCAAAAAGAAATATTTAAAGGAAGAATAATATCAATTCAAATAGCTTAACTCAAGAAATAGGAAACTCAATCATCATATCAATAGTCTAAAGTAAGAATATAATTTAGACAATGATTACTCATCTATTATCTATGTCCCATCCACTCAGAGTACTATTAAGGCATATTTTAGAGTTTTTCTAACTGACAGCTATCACCTCTGAGTCAGTGATGATACAACGATGCAACGTTGTTTCCACATCCATCCTATACCTTGCTGGGGGTATAGGAATCCCATCAATGGATCCAAAATTAGTAACATCAAGTCTTTATTTTGGGACAATAGGAAACATCTGATTTTATGCTTCAATCCTCTCCTACGTTGGCCACATAGTTATTGAGTTTGAATTAGACTTCCTCTTACTCAATTCAGTGCTCAATACTCCTCCCATGACTCAATATACTTATAAGACATCAACTATATGGGTAACTCATTCATCTAGTCTCATTGGAGATTTATAAACTCAACTCATCACATCAACTATCAACCCTTTTGGTTATATCATTTTTAGGAATGCTCATAAGACATCAACCCTATAGTTAACTCATTCATCTAGTCTCATTGGACATTTGTCAACTCAACTCATCACATCAACTATTAACTCTTAGATTACATCATTTTAAGGTTCAGTTCTTGACTCATAAGGACTCAATCATGCATCGTTCTAACTCATAGCATTTAGGAGAACAATCATAGAATTAAAGCATTTAGGGATTCCATAGACTCTTTAGGCTCAAATTAGGCTTATGCATGCTCATATAAGTAAAATATACAAAAATAATAATAAATCATGCTAGGGTTCATATAGTAAGGTAAAATCATATATTTCAAGTAGTTAAATAATAAAAACAGTAATTCATATAAGATTACATAGAAATAAATTAGATTTTAAGGAAAACCTTCAAGAAACATCCATAGGAAACTCAATTTACTCACATCATCATCAATCCGGGTTATGGGGCACGTGGAAGAACAGAATTCATGTTCTGGTTATCCTTACATACCTGAGAATAGAAGAAACAATCAATCTCCGGTTGATCCTAGCATTTGTTTGAAACCCTCACTCTTCTCTCTTATCTGGTGTTTCTTAAGAAACCCCCTAAATGTGAAGAATAGTGAACAAAATCCTTAGGGTTTTGTTTTAGGACTTTAATTAAGTCTAAAACGTCCTACGATTTAATTAAAAGGGATATGAATAGACAAAAATACCTCTCATAAAACTATGGAGTAGGTCTACGAGACCCCATCTACGGTCATAAACTACCTTTTGTAAAATAAGGTGTCCTGGAATTTGGCACGAAACCTCTTCTACTAGCCTTAAAATATTTTATGGACCATCTGATAACTCATAACTCAAGATACTAAAAAGTTGATTTTTGGACCATCAATTCATGGAACCACTTTACGGTCCGTGGAATACTTTACGGGCTGTAGGTGGTCTCGTATGTGGGCCTCAGACTTAGAAAATTCCATCAAGTCATTGGGTTGGGGAGGGGGGTTGTGAGACCTCATCTACAGGCCGTAGATGGCTCTCATGGACTCTCTTTCAACAACTTTTTCTCCATCATTCTCTTAGTTTTCTTTGTACATCTTCTCAGATTAGGTGGCAAGAATTAGGGGGTGTTACAACGTATTTTTTAAAAAATATTTTTCAATAATAGCAAAAGTTGTATTTGGCTATTTATTTACTTTTAAACTAAAATAAATTATTAATAGTGGAAAGGAATTTTGTGTTTGACTAGATTTTAAAAGTGTTTTAAAAATGACTTTCGCTATGACTTAAAATGACTTCTTTAGTTCTTTTACCCTAAAAATTTAGCCATAATATTTAGCTTTTATATGTTTTAACAAAATACGATCATTTTGATTCAGAATGAAATGAAACTATATTAATTTTTTCATAAAATATTTCAAAAAGTAGATTAAAATTTTAATTAGATGTATATTTAGTGTCATTCATTCTTGTTCTATCTACTTGTAATTGTGTATGTTGGCAACAATATTCATGTTTGAATTTTAAATCTTTTATGATAGTTAATTATTAACAGGTGATGCACACGTGCAAAACAAGTACACTAAACTAGTAAATTAAATTATAGCAACAATTGATATTTTCATATAATCTTAAGACATTCTATTAAAAAAAATTCAAAATGCGCACTTTTCGACTAGCTCATACTACATTCTATCAATCGCACTATAGATTAATCTTTGACATATCTCATATTAAATGATTATTTCAGTAAAATAGTGGTGCCTCAAATTTCGCTGAACTTTGAACTGCCCAATGATGGTAAATCACATGAAAATTTTTAAAGCCCAAGAAGAAGAGGGGTAAAAGATCAGAAAATTTTTCTAGTTGAGAAATAAGAGAGAATCCCTCTATTGATAGCCAATAAAGAGTAATCCAAAAATGTTCTTATAGTAACACCTGATAAAAATATCAAAATACCTCTAGATGAAGCACCAGCATTTTCCCAAACTCTGATGGCGAATCTGAGGTCGTAAATGCGATCAGCAAGAAAAATTGTGTGGAAAATTGATCTTCATTGATTTTTAGAGCAACCGAATCAAAAGATAATTTTTCGATACGAAAATGCAATTCCAGAAAAGTGTCACATATTTGCATCATAGACTTACACTTAGATATGATCCTAATATTTTCTACAGGATTAGAAAGCTTGATCAGAAAATTTTTGACAAAAAAAAATTGGTATGCCGAGGGGAAATTTTTCAATTTTTTATGAGGTGCATTTTAGATTTTTTTTCTAACCCCTCCTAAACATAAAACATGATCAAAATAGGTCATTTTGAGGATAAAAAGGATCTTAACACTTATTCTTAAGCTTTCCTAAACTTCTACAGGAGACTAGGGCTAAGGCAAAGACAAGAGGAGCCAGGGTTCAAGGAAATTGATGATGAATTCTTGCAAAGATTGATTGTCAAGCTCTATACCAGGTATGTAAGGCTAAACTAAAATATGAAAATGTCCTTCCATATGCCCCTATTTATGGTAATAGCAAGATTGTGAAAGTATATTGAGTCCCCATGCATGTTTCTTGAATGTTTTTTTGTAATTATATACATTATACGTATTTCTACATGTTAATGATTATCATAAACTTAGTTTTACTGATTAAATACTTTCATGAGTTATTGCATAAACCCTATATGTTATTTTATAAAAGATTGCATGAGTTGATAGAGATAATAACGTGAGCATGATAATAGGTTGATAGAACTTGAGGGTCTTATGAGTATGTATATATGAACTCGAAATATTGGTCTAATTTATGGTCCTCTTAATGATTGTTCTAAGTTTCTTTGAAAGAAATGATTGAGAATTGAGTTGATTAGATTATTAATAGGCCGAAAGGCCCGATTGTGATAGAACTGATTGATTGACGAGATTCCTTATGAGACTAATTGATCTGATTGAGTCAGATGGATTGACTTATGAGCATTGAGTCTAGGGAGAAGTATCAAGCACTGAAATAAGGAAGAGCAAGGCCAACACGAACTTATTAACTACATCGCTAATTGTAGGTGAGGATTGAACCTGTAAGACCTTGCCTGTGGGGAGTATGAAAAGGTTCAAGAAACTAAGCTTTAGAAAATTTGAACTGTCAGCTTTTACAAGGGGGTTTACTGCTCATAGGATAAAATATGGCCCGTACATGGGTTCGTAGAACCTAGGCAGACTTGATGAAAATTGGGATCTTTCAGGAGTTCAATCTACGACTTATTAAATGACTCATAAAATCTTCTACAAGTCATAGATTGCATCATAGAATATGAATCATAGAAGCGGAGCTCAAAAAGTTGTAAAAATCTATCAGATGAAACCCTATCTACGGCCTGTAGAATGTTTTACGGCTCGTAAATAGGGTCTCGTAGACCTGTCCGGGCAGATTTTAAAAAGGGGAAAAATTGACTTTTCTATTTTTTTAAGTCCAAACTACGTCATTTAAGGTCTCAAATGACCCCTTTCCAGCTTTATACACCCTCCACACCCTCACTTCAACTCATTCTCAAAAACCATAAGTCTCAAAACTCTCTCAAGCTCTTTAAGACATTCAAATAAAGGGTGCAAGCTAGGGTTTCAAATCTTTCATCTCCAAATCAGGTTTCCTCCACCATAATCACATCAACGTATATGGTATTGATTATGGGAACCTTCCTTCCCATAACTCTAACCATTCTTCTTTTTCCACTACATGACATGTATGAATTTTTATGCCTATTTGATGAACTCTTGCATATGATGTTATTATTATATGTTATACACATAATTCCTATTTGAGTTCTTCAAGTAATGGTTTTACTATGCTTAGATATCATTGGGATTTGACAATGTGATGAATTTGATGATATTAAGTTATATGCTCTATAATGCTATGACAAGCTATGAAAGAACTTATGGATTTTAGTTGGATTTCATGATATCGAAAATGAGGGTTTGACAATACTAATGGTGGGTTAATTTGAAGGACTTCAAAATGAATTGATTTTACTCCTTTCTCATCTTATACTCTTGTATTTCATGATTTTAAGCCTATGTTCATACACCCATCATGTTTGACTAAATTTACAAGATAAGATTTTTATGTGGATGAATGACTATTGCACGAATTATAAGACAAGCATGTTATAATAAATCATGGACTCCTAAGCCTATATTGAACTCATGAAAAGTTCCTATGATTTGTAAGTAAAATGTTGATCCCTTAAATTATATCCTACCCTCTTGTGAGTGAATAATGTCTACATGAAGGGGTCAAACATGACAACTATTTTACCCTCATGTACAAACTAAAGCTTATGAAAAGGGGTCAAGTATATTACAATCTATACCCTCACGTGTAATGCCAATGCCTACTAAAAGGGGTCAAGTTTATGAAATATTTTTACCCTCTAGTACAATGTATATGCCCACGTGTAGGGTCAAGTATATGAATGAGCTACTCATGCCATGTTATCATGTTTATACAAGTCATTCAAGTTATGATTAAATTTATAATTATTTCAAGTATTCCGTGGGATTAGACCTAGTACCAAAAGAGGCTTAAGGTGGGGGCTTGACCTAAGGGGTCCTTATGTAAAGTCTTGATCTCTTAACTATGTGTCACCATAGGATTATATTATTTCTCTAAATGCGCTTTACCAGTGGATCCAACTAGGACAAGTTTCCAATTTTGTGGAGTCATGCTTAGTTTACCTTGGCAAGTAGACCACTTTTTTATTCAGTGTGGGGTAAATATTGGGATTTCAAGTAGTAGCTCATTTGGTCTTATATGTTGGTTAGGGTCTCCTCCCACATATGTATGATATATTATGCAAGTTTGACTATTTTCATGCATATTTTCAATTAAGTATTTATCATACATATCATATTGAGCTTATATCTAATGATTATGATTATGCATCTCGAATATTGTGAATTATGTCCTTTGTTTCATTACACCCCACATACTTAGTATATTCTAAGTACTAATACATACTTTTTGCCTGCATAATCTAACTTTGTAGCGACCAGAGCTCCTATTTATCCTCTTCCTCTACGTGGCTAATCGGATCCTTTGAAGACTACTATTGGTGAGTCCTCCACTTTGGGGACAACATCCACTTACTTTCATGCTTTTGTTAAGACATGTCTATTTGGATTTCTATCTTTTGGGGGTGAGCCTGGGTGATGCCTTGACCCTTGTTCCACTCATAATAGAGGTATTGTTGGATATAGTTGTTTATGTATCGAGCTTGACTCATATTATGTTTATGTAATTATGAAAGACTTCCTTTAGTCCTTTTCCCCTCTATTTTTTTGTATGCCGTTGATGTGATGGAAGTCCAAAGTCCCTAAATACTCTCATAGCGTGAGTCATACTTATTCGTCCCTTAGACTTATTTGTTATATGATTCATGCTTATCCTCTTCCCTACAATATTCCCATAGCTTGAGTCCAAAGCCCTGTTTCCCTTAGAAATTATGTGCGATATATTTATGGTTCTTTTATGCTTTTACGTAACTAACGATGTGCTACGCATGCTTAAAAGGCTTGTTTAGGATCCCTTCGGGTTCTCATTCACCGTGTCATGCCTAGACTCTAGGCTTGGGTCATGATAGAACTATTAAATCTGATGTTTCCTCTTGATTGGAAGTACCTCAAATAATAGCGGACTTGATTGACCAAATCCATTATGGATTTGATTCATTCTTTACCTGGCAAGTACGGAAAGGTTGTGGCAACATCGCGGAATTGCTGTACAATCACTGACTCATAAATGGTTATTGTTGGATAAAAGGAACTCCTAGATAAGTACTATACTGGATAGTACTCTGATTTGATTGGATTGGATTGATTTATATTGGATTGTTATTGATTTGCCATTGTCTACTCTTTATCCTTTCTTTAGATAGACATTTGACATTCTGATTGAGTATTTTCTAAGTTGATGTTATTCTACATTATTCTACCCATATCTGTTTCATTAAGCCATTTTACATACTTGTAAATTTCATGTACTGACGTCCATTTAGACTGCATCATTTCATGATGCAAAGACATGTACTAGAGATCATCAATAGGCGCTCCGTTGAAGATCTATTTCACACATTAACTGATTGGTGAGTACTCCTAGACTTCAGGATGCACATGATTTGTTTCATCTAGCTTTCTAGAGTTAGACTTAGATTAGCTTTATTTTGATTTAAGGTAGTCATGGGTCTATCATTGGTACCATTGAACAGTTGAAAGAGGCTTTATAGACTAGAGTTTGATTTGTCCTGAGTTGAACATTTATTTTGGCTAGTTTCTTTCTTACTAGTCTTATTGAGTTGACTTGATTATCTACTTCCTGAGATTGTCTACCCCCTTTACTATCTCTAGTCTTCTCCTGAATTATTGAGAAATGAGAATGTTGATTGAATGAATGTGATGAGGCCAAGTGGTTCGTTTAGGGACTAGCAATAGTCTCTAGATGCCGGCCACATCCAGGGTACCCGCCCGGGGCGTGACACTTAGTGTGTCTTATCAGAAAAGTCACGAATCCTAAAAAAAATCACGACTCTTTGAAAAAGTCACAACTCAACAAAAAAGTCAAAACCCTTTAAAATAATTACAATCCTTTAGGAAAAAAATATATTTTTCGAATAGATCTAGATGAGGGTTTTTAATTAGGGTATATACTAATTTAATAATATTTTTTTTAAAAAAATAGGAGTAAGATATATCATTTGAAAATTAGGTTAAAAAACTAGGTCCCCTAAAGCCTATCCTAGGGACCCAACCGACAATATATATATGTATGTATGTATGTACGTATTATCATGACTTGATTTCTCAAGCCGCAATAGCACCTACCCCAAGCCGCCGGTATGTGAGCCTAACCCTAGCCTGGATCCCTAGGCAATGGGCTACCAAGTGAAAGACAACCCTACTAAGTAAAAGCTACCACAATAAAGATAATAAATATACAAATACTGGAAAAAACAACATACCAATCCCACCCCAAGACCTTACATCAGTTGGTATTTGAGTCATAATACATAAAATAAGAGTAAAAGGCTTTTCAATATAACATCGATGCAGACTATCTCTGAGTACAAAATAAAGATAAGTCCAAAAATAGTAAGGAAAGTCGGTAACTCTAGACACCAGGAGCTCACCAAGATCTCTGAAGTCCTTATCTAGCTCTGTACAATAGAAAATCAAAAGTGGGGACTCACACTGCAGTGTACAGGAGGCAGAAATGTAGTATGAGTACCAAACAAATTGTACTCAGCAAACATAGGTCAATTGATCTCTACATATAAAGCGAGTATAGATAGCATGAAAATAAGCCAAGTAAAGCACAAGTAATAAGATAATCGGTCGAACTAACATACAAATAAATATATAGGATAATGAGAAGACGTAGGAAGCGTACCTAGGGGGATCAGGTCTATCATCTGCTAGCACGAAAGACAGATTACGAAATCAAATCGACAATAAAAATGAGAAATAACTACAAAATTTTGGCTAGTTCATCAACCTAGGAAGTAGTTCGAACCAACCTAGTCAGGAACATACTCAAATTCAAAGAGAAGAATCACCTACCATAACTATCAAGTCCCTGCAAAATAGAACCACGCAAGTAGTATGAATATAAGCAAACAAAATCAACTAATGCCCCATACCATCGATGTTACAAGCAAAAAAAAAATCTTGACCGACATCCATACTACCATGGGACCACATAACAAACAATATACTAGGGATGACGATGCATAATGCAATGCATGATACCTTTCCACCACATATAACCAAGTGTCGCACGACCTACCCTAGCCCAGCTAACAAGATAGGACTCATGGTTCTGCCTATCCGATTAAGTGAGTCATCGGCTAGGAGTTCCATAGGGGCTTAGGAAACTCGTAGGCACAACCTGAGCCCGCATCAGGTCTTATCATAATAATCATTTCCGTCAATGATACTGGAGGAATATTAGTAGTCAAATGCAAAAAGGGCATTGATGCACTGCTTAGTAAAATCATAAAAAAAAAACTAAGGTCATCCTATATAACCCTCATAATCAATAGTAGAAGGAGTACGTCGCAATGGCTTAAAGTATTAAAATCCAAGGAACATGTGGTCCAAGTGATACAAATCCCGACAAAACTAGTTAATTTAGTAGATAGTCATATCATAAAACCAATTCGGAATAATACCATCTTCGTAGTATGAAAAACCATTTCAACACTCTCACTCCCATACACAATGATGAACCAATGCATGACCAAGATCATACCACAAAAATAGTATGCATGAACAAACAATACAACGCATCCCACCCCATTACCCCAATAAGTCACAAAAGATCACGAAAATGAACTTGTATCACTATAGAGGCAAAGATTGAGAGAACTAACTTGGGGTCCAACTGCTCCAAATTCAAGGCCTTGGGCACAACAATAGGTAGCCATACATAGTACAAATATGTAAAATCATGGAAATATCATATGATTTCAACTAATGATAAAGCTAAAGAGCCTCAAATGGCTACGAGCAAGCTAGGGGGCAGAATCTGTCTTAAAATCCATCGCCAGCACCAAGTCCAAAACTGAGTCAATTGAATTAGTCCCTAGCCATAAAAACCTCTCGAATCTCTGAATCTAAACTAGACACTTTACTCTACAATAAGCCTTATTCCTAAAGCATGATTTCTAATCTAGAATGAGGTACCAACAAGCTAATCTAGGGCTATGACAATCTATCAAAAACTCGACCACTAATAAACTCCAGTGAAAGTCAAGACTAACTAAAACCACTATAAGAGTCCATAACCACAGACTAAGGATTAATCTCATTCTAAGGGCAACCACACTCTCCCCTAAAACATAATACATACCTCTGAGGTTATAACACAATGCACACACCATACCAGAGTCAAAAAAGGAACTTTACTAGCCTAAGGTTTGACCTAGTCTAAGGTCAAATACATGATTCACTATGTATGACTAAACGCCTCACATTAATACATAACATAGCCACCAACTCTAACTAAGGTCCCCTAAAGCCTATCCTAGGGACCCAACCGACAACCCTTAAAGCCTACCACAATTAAGGCTCAGTCATAATCATGGGAATGAGAAGGAAGGGGAGGGGAAGGGATACAAGGAACTTTCAGTCCAAATTAATATGAAATGCATACTAAATATTATCAGGAAGAGCTTAGTTAAGAACAACAATGCCGCGTACCTCAAAATCGATCATGCGCGTTCCAAAATCACTCTGTGGCAGCTATCTATGCCCAAATCACCTCCAATTGCTGCCACACTATCAAATTATTGATTTACATGATAAAGTTGTGTTTTTGAACATTTTTCTTAATTTTATGTTATGCATCACACATTGTTTAGACCTTTTTTTTGTGTGTGCCTTTAAAAAATTTGGACAAATTAATATCGGATACATGCGATGCATGTGTTCAATAACTAGTAATCTAATAGTTCAAACAATGCTAATTTTGTAAGAATTAGTATTGTAAGAATAAAAGCAAAGAAATTGAAAAAATCTAAAAGTAAACTACTAATTTCGAATTAGAGGGTAAAATATTAAGTGTCTATATCTATAATAAAAAAAATATAATAAGTTAAAACCCATTTTCAATAGACAATCTTTCACTAAATAGTTTTATATTATGCATCAAAAATCATTTAAACTTTTATTTTATGTGTGTGTAATTTTAAAAATTTGAAAAAATTAATATGTGATACACGTGCAATGCATGTGATCGACAACTAGTAATCTAATAATTTAAAAATCTTTGCTCAACCCTACTAAATCACAGGTTAAGCCACACCAATCTCATGGACTTAGCCCATTTGATGGCTTCAATATAAGTCAATTTTTATCTGTCATCAATCATGATAAATTAGTAGATGTCTTATCTCAAAGGATCATTTAATGTCTAACCAAACAAATAATCTTGAAATTCAATACAATTAATATTTTAGTGATTTTAGTCTATTGAAGAAGCTATTTAATCTATCAAGAAGAGAAACAACATCTCCTAATTCTCAGTAACAAATTCCTTTTTTATTCTTTCTTTATCAACTCTAACATTTTCACAAAGAACCATCATGTCAAAAATAATATCATTAGAAAAATTGAGAATCTGAGATTGAAGTAGTATTATCTCCTATCTCCTCTCTTTTACATGATCACTTTAACAATGAGAAAAATATATATACACCTTTTTTAATGAGAAAAAAATCCACTTTAATTTGCAAAATTGAGGGCTATATCTGGGAATTCCAAGTTGGGGATTAGGTGTTGGTGAAAGTCTCACCTATGAAGGGAGTGATGCAATTTGGCAAAAAGGGCAAGCTAAATCCAAGGTATGTAGGCCCTTATGAGGTTATTGAGCGGATTGGGAGCATGACATATAGGGTGGAGTTACACTGAATTTGAGTTATATCCACCCGATCTTCCTTGTGTCTATGTTGAGAAAGATGGTTGGTGATCCTAGTGCTATTGTGCCCTTGGATGGAATTGAGGTCGAAGAGAACTTGTCTTATGAAGAGGTTCCGGTGGAAATTTTGGATAAGCAAGTAAAAAGGCTTCATAATAAGGATGTGACCTCAGTAAAGGTACTTTGAGGAACCAATATGTGGAGAGTGATACATAGGAAGAAGAGTTGGACATGATGAAGCGATATTCCCATCTTTTCCAATCTACTCAAGCCTAAGGTATAGGTTCTTTCTTTTTATAATTGGTCCTAATCCTTTCATTCTTGAGTCTCATGGCATGACATACTTATATGTGCATTAAAATAGTTTTTATGATTTTTTGAATGATTTTATTACGTTTGGACATGAGTTTTAATAGCTTTATGATATTTAAATGGTGAACTATGTATGATATATTGTGTTTGGAAGTTTCATTTCTAATTCAAGTCTTTCAAGCCTTGTTCTTGCACATTTGAGGACGAATATTCCCAAAGGGGAGATAATGTAATAACCTGGATATTGTACGATGTCATTGGGACTTAAAATTTCATTTTAGACAAAGTTTGAACCAATTATCATCTCAAAGGAGGACCACACGACTTATGTGACCTCCAGTGAGACAATACTTAGCCTTGCTTTTGGGATCTTGACTCTTAGTGTGGTGTTACAAACCAAGGCATACCATACTGGCACCCCCACATAGGCCGTGTGACACCACATGGGTCATTTGGAGGGGCCATGGGATGACTTGAGCTTGAAACCCCATCATTTGGGGTTAAGTGAGGTGCCACGCCCAGTCACACAAGTCGTGTGGCATGAGATGGACTGTGAGGCCCTTCGTGAAGCTTCCAGAGTGAAAATATTCTAAGTGTGGAATCAGCATCTCGTAACTTTTCCATGAAATTTCCTAAGTATGGAGAGACGGGAGCACCACACGAACCGTGTGGCTTCACATGGGCCGTGTAGTCGTCTGTGTGGTGAGTCTGTGGCAGCTATCTATGCCCAAATCACCTCCAATTGCTGCCACACTATCAAATTATTGATTTACATGATAAAGTTGTGTTTTTGAACATTTTTCTTGCCCCCTATGTGTTGAGCCTTGACTCAAAATTTTCAAATATCGCCTAAGTATGGGTTCACGGGCACTCCACACGAACCATGGAGTGCCACACGGGCCGTATGGCGTCAAGTGAAGTGGCTTCTGGGAAATTTTCTCGCCGATTCATTAATGGTATTTTTGTGAATTTTGTTATTTCTAATGGTCTTTTGGGGACTCCTATGGCATCTAATGACTATCTAAAGACTTAACCATATTAAAAACATTTAAAAAATCACTCCTCATATTTCAAACTCTCTCAAAATCTTTTCGCAAAGGAACTCCTGGAGATTCTCAACTTGGGAGCTGGGGAATACTATTCTTCTTCAAATTCTTTGGGGTTTCTCATCTTGTTGAAGGTATGTGGGTTCTTATCCTTGATTTCCTTTCAATCAAGGAGACCTAAGTTATTTTCAAGCAATTTCATGAATTTCTAGCTTACTTTAATTTGGGGTTTTAAATATTATGATTCCTTAATTTCCAATAATGAGTGGGTTGTGTTTGTCTATTGATTTTAAGATGATTCAAGCTTTGAAATATTGGATTTCATCATTTTTATGAATCTACGATTGTGCATAGCCCTTTAAGGCTTTGATCTAAACATGAGTGATTTATATTAAAGTTTAAATGTGGATTTGGTTATAGTTTTACTTTAATTTCATATTATATTATTGATTTTAGATTGAATCTCAATTACCTATGTCATTCCCATATTTTTCATAGCATATGCATTTCATGAGCATGGATTTATGAAATTATGAAGTGTCTTAAGCCCAATTATGCTAAGTATATGATTTTTGATAAGATTATGGTTATGACAAGAATGTGATCACATATATGTCTATGATTATGGCTCCTTAAGCATTTTGGTGCTTGCACTATTTTGTATATGAATGGGCTATTCCTATGTATGAGTATTATGACCAAGAAAGTATGGTTTTGGCATTTGGGCCTAAGTATGAACTTTTATGAATAGTGTTTGGCTTTTAAGCTTAATTGTACATTGAAATATTTTGGAAAGACTTGTATCTCTTTGAAAGCATTTATAATTATGTATATTATAAGTATTCTTGTGGGATGTCGACTTAGCACTGATACGAGGCGGGTTCCCTTTCTTTCCTTGAACTATATGCCCAGCATAGGTTCCTTTCCAAAATAGGGTGCCCGTAAGGAAAGTTGCCTCCAAAATGGGGTTGCTCGTAAGAAGAAGAAATGATATGATATATGTGAAAATCCTATTCAAAATGGGGGTGCCCGTAAGCAAAGTTGTTTCATACGAAATGGGGCTGCTCGTAAGATGAAGTATGGTTTACCTTTGTCAAGTAGACTACCTCTTTACTGATGAGGGAATTTTATCGAGATTCCAAGCAATACCTCATTTAGTCTTACTTATGTCGATTGAGGTCACATCCCCACTATATATGGGCATTGCATTTCATACATCATTGGTTTCATGTCATGTTGAATAATACTCTCTTGATATATGATTTTTTCTATATTATGTGCCCTTGTTATCTAACTATGAATGCAGGTTTGGTAGGTTACATGCATTGCATCCCGCATACTTAGTACATTTAAACGTAATAACACATATTTTGCCTACATGATTTCACCATATAGGGATCGAGGAGCCTATTCATTCACCGTATGGTTATACTTGTTATGATGATTCCTATCTTTCAAGGACAGGCCATCACCTCTTTTACCTATGTTGTTCTTTTCTACTTTATTTACTTTGAAGGTGAGCCCGAGGTATGTCTTGGCCCCCAACCTATCTTATGTAGAGGCATTGTTGGACATCTTGTGAACTCTTTTCGTTCTATGCTCAGCATTATATGGGATTCATGATCATGGTTACCTATGTACTATGTTGTTAAAAGATGATCTTATGTTATGTTGTGGAAATATCCTAAGTCCCGAATTGCCCTATAGCGTGAGTCCTATTTGCCCGCCCCTTAGTCATTATGTGCTATGTATTATGTGAGTTCATGCCAACCCCTCTCCCTAGGATGCCCACATAGCATGAGTCTTACTTTCCCGTCCCTTAGAATTATGTGTTACTTTTAAATGTGCTAGCTTTGGAACCGATGATGTGGATTTTGGTATTTTGATGCTTGTTTGGGGATCCTCGGGTTCCCACTCGCCATCTCACTTCTAGACCCTAGGTCCAGGTCACGACACTATCTTTTTGGACAAGAGTCTCCAGACAATATTGTACGACTATCCTACACTGGCAACGTAGTTCTGTGGGATAGAATGGTTATTTAGTCACTCCCAGCTTAGTGCTCGATACTCCTCTCAAGACTAAAACATGCTCAACTCATCAATAAACTTAAATCTTAATAATATTCAATCATTAAACTCAAATCTCAACCTTATTAGGTTACGTCAACTTAGCTCACCTCAGTTTCTCATCAGCTTAGTCAATCAAGGAAACTAATCAGACTCCACTCAGACTCAGAAAGTTATTCAGACTCACTTAGTTTGGACTCATTATGTAATGCAAGCAAAATACATAAAAGCAAATGCAATTAAAATGTAACATGCTTCTCATACTCAATTATGCTCAAGTTACTCAACTCAGGTAATCATACTCAAATCTCAACTCAATCCATGTAGAAAATTTCACAAAGGTTATGTAGTTTAGGGTTCATGCTATCAAGTATAAAATTTTATCTCAATTTTATATCAGTAGTTATGCAATGCAGCAAGTGCCTCATGCATCGTCATAAGAATTCATAATAGATGCAGTAAATTCAGTATTACAATAATAGGGTTTTCCAAGTCTCAATTCTTATTTTTAATTTCGACTCAAATAGGTGAAAGGGCGTGTGAACGAACGTAGTTACACACTTTAGTAAGTCTTACATACCTAGAAATAGGAGAAATAATCAAACTTCAATCAATCTTCCCACTTGAACTAGAAACCCTTACTTTTCTTCCTCCTCTAATACTCTCAAGAATTTCTAAGCGTGAACAGAAGGTGAAAATACACTTAGGGTTTTGTTTTAGGACTTTAATTAAGTCTAAAATGTCCAAGGATTGGGCTAAAATGGAGAGGAATAGACAAAAATACCCTTCTTAAAACTTGCTGACAGGTTCTATGAGATCACATCTACAGGCTGTAGATCTATTTTTGGGTCGTAGATGGTCTCTCATAGATAAATGGTCCAAAAGTTTGAGTTACAGGAATTTTGCAAAGAATCAACAAAACCTCTACTACGAGCCGTAGATATTTCTATGGGCCTTCTAATTACTCGTAACTCAAGATACTAAAAAGATTATTTTTGGATTACCAACTTACAAAACCTAATATATGGGTCGTGGACTATTTTATGGGATGTATATTGTCTCATACATGAGTCTCAGACTTAGAAGATTTCACCAAGTCACCTGGGTATTTATGAGGCCTCTTCTACAGGCCATAGATGGCCCCTCTAGTTTATCTTTAAGCAATATTTTTTAGTCATTTTCTCAGTTTTTTCTGTACATCTACCCAGACTAGGTGGAAAGATTTAGGGGGTGTTACGTTATCTCCCCCTTGGGATCATTCATCCTCGAATGAAGAGAAATATAGGAAACTGAGTTAAGGGACAAATCTCCCTGTGGACTCTAACAATCAACCATCTCTAATCTTACTCATGCAATCAACCATTTAAGAACTTTAGCAAGTAAAATAGTTAAATAGTCAACACATCATATCAATCCTCACTCAGATTATAGAGCTCTGTCCTCTATTTGACTCAGAATGAAAAGAGAACTCAAGGAATAAGAATTCAAAACTTTAGAAGGAAATCATTACTGCCAACTCTCTCATCATCAGCAGGCAGGAATATCTGAGGGTACTTGGCCTTCATATCCTCCTTTGCCTCCCAAGTAGCTTGTTCTGCAAATTGGTTTCTCCATAAGACTTTGACAGATGCAATCTATTTAGTTATTAACTTACAAACCTAATGATCAAGCATTTGGACAAGAATCTCCTCATAGCTCAAGTTATCTTTTACTCCAATACTCTCAACAAGAACAACCAACTATGGGTCTCCCAAACACTTTTTAAACATGGAAATATGGAAGATTGGGTGGATGGTCGCTAACTCTGGTCGTAGCTCTAACTCATAAGCCATATTGACCACTCTTTTTATGATTTGATAAGGGTCAATATACCTCTGACTCAACTTCCCCTTCTTCCAAAATTACATCACACTTTTCATAGGTGACACTTTTAAATACACCCAATCGTCAACCTCAAATACTAAATCTCTCCTCCTAAAATCGATGTAGGATTTTTGTTAACTCTGTGCAGTCTTCAACCTTTCTTGGATGATCTTTACTTTCTCCATAGCTTGGTGAACCAATTCTAGTCTGATCAATTCTGCTTCACCTACTCTGAACCATCCAATTAGTGATCTATATCTCCTCCCATAGATTGCCTCATATGGAGCCATCTGAATACTCGAATGGAAGTTGTTATTGTAGGAAAACTCAATCAAAGGCAAGTGATCATCCTAGTTGCTCTTGAAATCAATAACACAGGCACTCAACATATCCTCCAAGGTTTGGATTGTGCGCTTTTCCTGATCATCTGTAGGTGGAAAGTAGTGCTAAGGTTCACCTTTGAATCTAAGCCTTTCCGAAAGGACCTCCAAAATTGAGCATTGAATTAGGCTACTCCATCTGAGCTGATGGATAAGGGGAATCCATGCAGTCTAACAATCTCTTTTATGTATAACTGAGTATAATACTCTATAGTATCTGTTGTCTTTATCGCCAAGAAGTGTGCAGATTTTGTCATCCGATCAACTATTACCTGAATCAAATCATGCTGTCTGCGAGACCTCGATAACCTTGTGACGAAATACATATTAATAATCTCCTATTTTCATCCAAAATCCCAAAATTTTGAGCTACTCCACATGTCCTTTGGTGCTCAACTTTAACTTATTGGCAATTCGAGCACTTAGAAACGAACTCTGCAATGTCTTTCTTCATTCCACTCCACCAGTAGACTTATCTCAAGTCATGGTACATCTTGGTTAACCCTAAGGTAAATAGAATATATAGAGTTATAGGCTTCTATCATGATCCTTTCTCGAATCGCATTAACATCTGGAACATACAATCTACCTTGGTACCTCAATACTCTATCTCCCCCTTTAGAGAAAGGTGTCACTTTCTATTTATGCACATTTGATTTAAATTAGAAAGATAGGATCTTGATCTTGTTTCTTTTTCACCTCCACTACTAGAGATGATGCAGACCCACTATGCACAAGCACTCCTCCTTCGCCCAATTCATCTAGTTGAACTCCCAACCGTGCCAGTGTGTGAACCTCTTTAGCCAACTCCTTTCTCTGTTCCTCCATATGGGCGGTGCTTTCCACCAACAACCTGCTAAAAGTGTCAACAACTACATTAGTTTTACCTAGATGGTAGAGGATTTTCATATTATAGTCTTTGAGTAACTTAAGCCATCTCCTCTGCCTCAAATTAAGCTCCTTCTGGGTGAAGATATGTTACAAGCTCTTCTGGTCCATATAGATAGTGGTGCCATAGTTTGAGAGCAAACACTACTACTGCCAACTCCAAGTCATGAGTGAGATAATTCTTCTCATGTACTTAAGCTATCTAGAAGCATAGGCAATGACTTTACCTCTCTACATCAACACGCATCCCAATCCTACTCTCAAAGTGTTGCAGTAGATGACAAATTCATCCATTCTATCAGGCAAGGTCAACACTGAGGCAGTGGTCAACCTTGTCTCCAACTCTTGGAATCTCCTATCACACTCATTAGACCATTGAAACTTGACCTTTTTCTATGTTAGTCTAGTCAACGGTGCAGATATGGAAGAAAATCCTTCAATAAAACTATAGTAGTAGCCAACCTATCCCAGAAAACTACTTATGTCAGTGGAAGAGGTGGGTCTAGGCCAGTTATTAACTGCCTCAATCTTTGGAGTATCCACTCAAATGTTATTGCCCAAAACTATACTGCCTAAGAATGCCATTGATTTGAGCCAAAACTCACACTTCAAAAACTTTGCATATAACTCACTATTCCTAAGTGTCTGCAAATTAATTCTAAGGTGAATAGCATGCTCCTCCAAAATACACCAAAATATCACCCATAAACACGATCTCAAACATGTCAAGGTACTGTCTGAATACTCTGTTCATCAAGTCCATGAAGGTTGCAGGTGTATTTTTCAACCCAAAGGACATTACCAAGAATTCAAACTGACCATATGGAGTTCAAAAAGCCATCTTTGGGATGTCACATTCTCTCCCTTTCAACTGGTGATAGCCTGATCTGCTGTCTATCTTGGAGAAAATAGTGGCACCCTGAAATTGGTCAAATAAGTCATCTATCCTTGAAAGGGAGTACTTATTATTGATTGTCACCTTATTCAACTGGTAGTAGTTAACACACATTCTAAGGGAACCGTCCTTCTTTCTCATGAACAGGATTGAAGCACCCGGTAGAGAGATACTCGGCCTTATAAATCCCTTCTCTAGAAAACCTCTTAACTGCTCCTTCAACTCTTTCAAATCTGAAGAGGTCGTTCTATATGGAAGAATAGGAATAGGCTGGGTATCAAGGAGAATATTGATTTCAAAGTCATTTTTCCTAGTGTCAGCAGGCCTAGCGCCCTCTAGTCTCTGTTGAAGTCTCGCCTTAAATGCATCAACTCGAGCATCCACTGCTCTGACTCTCTCATCAACCAATGCACAGGTGAATGCCTTCATCCTCTTCTCAGAGTCTCTCACGATCTGGCTGACCTAA
>DF357726.1:42603-60344 GCA_000787875.1 Solanum virginianum
GATCTGGCTGACCTAAGGTCTGACATGTGCGGCTAAAGCCTAAAGCCTAGACTCCGCCATAGCCACCCTGCGCAATAGTGCCTAAAAAGCAATAGCAGAGATAATAGAATCAACCTATAATGGAGATGTTATTGGTGCTGGTGTACTGGAGGATAGTGTGTACTCGATCTCGACAGTTGGCAAGGGCTTTGCAGTAGTTGAAGTAGTACCAATAGCAGCTGGAGGTGAACCCTAAGTCTGAGGCTCTATCGGGAATGGCTCTGGAAGGGATGGAGGAACTACTTGAGGTAAGGCTACCGAGTTCTCATCAGCCTTGATTAGGCTGGGGTCCATGGTGTGTATGGCCTCTATGTGCTGGTCCCAGTAGGGGTCAATAGGAACACCTGCTGCACTACATAAATGATAAATCAAAATAGCAGATGGTAGAGAGCTGTTCAACTGGATGGCTGACTCGTGGATCTGTTCCAAATTTATCCGAGCCTAGTCTATCTCATAACCAACTAAAATTCTAGCTAATAACATAGCCAACTCCAAGTTGATCATATTATCTATGAAAGTGGGCCGAATACACCAATGGATAATAGACCACCAAAACTTGGCTTGGAAAGAGAGGAAAGCCTTCACTATAGGGTCTATGTTGTTTGTAACCCAAGTCTGCTCAAAACCCTCCTTATAAACTTGGCTGGCAATCCACTGTAGAAGTTTTATGCTGGTCCCAATGTCCTTCCCAGTCACCACTCTCCTTATCTTGTCAATGCATCCATCATACTCTGCGGTAGACTGAGGCACTCTATAAGTGGCCCCAAACTGGAGCCGTCAAATAGTCTCCTCTGAGATAGGAACTCTCCTACCCTGTACTGGCACCACCCATAACTTCGGCTACTCAATTGGTTTCTTGTTCTTCTGTAACCCTCGGCGGAGTGTAGCAAGATATGCCGCATAGAACTCACAGATTACATATGGGGCATACTTGCCCTACTACTGTGTGGTCTATCATAGTCCATATCTATCTATCTCGTCATCTAATCCCGGCACCTTATCTAACCCTGAGTTGTTCAATTTGGACTCTTCATGAAATTTCCACACCGGCTCGCCCTGTCCCTTGGGATCTAACCCCTGGTCGTATATCTCCTTCATCCCTAGGACACACTATCTGGGTTGGCTGGGGGCTGTGACTGGACTTCCTCCTGCTAGGTGTGGGAGGTTCTCTCAGATTCTGAATCTGACCCTGAGTGTGTGGGGGTCATATGTGGTAGGTTGTTATCAGACCCATCTCTATTACCCTGATGTTCCTCCTCTTCAGACTAGGAGAAACTGCTGACTTTCATGGGAATCTATGTTGTACATGTCGGGGTCTGAGGTATATTAGCTTCAAGGTCTATTCTGACCTTGTGAACCTCTAGAGACCCCTCAGATCTCTCGACCTCGGAGGATTCGTCAAGCAACCTCGATTGAAATTGAATTGCTGGTTGATCTTTTGGAGGTATTGTATGTGCAAAACAATCATATAACACGTGAAATTCTAGATGTTTGACCAATCAATGATCACAAAGCAAAGAACAAGAAACACAACCACGTAAACATAAAACAAAACAAAACAGAAGGAACATTGTTTATGCAATTACAGGTTTTCAGGTAAGAGTACAGTTACGACTCATGGGACATCCCGTGAGTATAATTATAACTCATGGGGTATCCCATGAGTCATACACTAGCCTCTGTTGAAATGTTTGAATTGCTCGTTTATCTTTTGGAGGCATTGTATCTGCAAAACAACCATATAACAACATGTGAGCTTCAAGATGTTTAACCAATCAATGATCAAAAAGCAAAGAATAAGAAATATAACCACGTAAACATAGAAACAAAAAAAAATAAAAGGAAAATTTCTAATGCAATTGCAGGTTTTCAGGTACGAGTAAAGTTACCACTCATAGGGCATCCCACGAGACGTACACTGGCCTTATAGTATCAAGATTTCTTACAAAAATATAGTTTGTACTCAGATACGAGGGGAAGTTATGACTCATAAAGGAGTCTATGAGTTGTAGGCTGGGCTTGTACCTATTTCCAAAGACATTTTTAAGAATTCAGTCAGGATAATGAAACCCTCACTACGATTCATAACAAGTATTATGAGTCACTTATGGGTCTCAAATGAGAAACATGAAGAAACCAAGGGTAACTAATGCTTGCTACGAGAGCCCACTACAACTCGTAGGGAAGCTTACGAGTCATAGAAGGGCCTCATAGCTGAAAATAGAAGACACCACTAGTGACTAACATTTTTCCACAACAAGCTCAACCAAGATAAACAAACTTAGGAATTGGCAATTAAAAGAGCAATAAGGTTTATTTGACAAATAGATAGCCTCAAAATGACATCGAAAAGTTACAAAAATTATTATCCCTAAGAATCGAAGTAAGCTCTTTATTACATCAATCAAAACCAAGGGCTTTTTCATATCCAACTAATACTTTGATCAACAAAACATTCCACTGAAATGCAAGAGCAATTCAAACACTCTCAATGAAGTCCAACATGCTATGGAATATAAAACAATCCACACCTCCTAAAACCGATCCAAAGATAACCCTCACAATGGTGGGGCAACAATTAAACACTAACTTCTATGGACCAATAATCTTCACAATCATAACTACCCATTCAAGGATTTTAATCAAGGTTTGATTGAAAGCAAAATATCTTAAAACATACAAACCTTAGGTTTCATGTCTAGTCTCCACATTACCACATGGGTATGAGTAGTCATGGTTAAAACAAGCATAAGATCATACCAAGAATAAATTCACCAGAATAGTGCATTAAATTTAACCACGAAGCTTACCAATCAATAGAAGAAATTACTCAAGCCAAAGGAGATCAAAAACCAAGCCAAAACACATGAAAATAGTGACCTCGCCAGAATTATTGCCAGAAAATGATGTGGGTAGTCAAGATTTTAGTCGAAAAAGTTAATGGGGGAGAGAGATAGAGGGTTTCCATCAATATTAGGGTTAGAAAAATGAAAATTTGGGGTCAAACTTTGTAATTTTCAAAGAGAGCCTAAAATAGTGAGGTTTCTGCGCCCCTTCCGCAATGCGGAGAGGACGCAAAACCACGCTTGTGATTTTTCAAAAATTTATGAAAACTGACGAAATCACAATAAAATGCTTTTTTGCACTAGTGCGTGTTGCACACTAGTGCATGGGGATGCAGTTTTTTGTTTTAATTTGGGAAGGACAATTTGGTCCTTTTCGACATATTTTTATATCCCCAGGTCGATTTTTAAATTCATGTTTGTACGAAAAGGGTTTTAAACCCATTTTTTCAACGTTTTTATGCTAAGTTAGAAAGAAGAAGGGGAGAGAAAGAGTAAGCGTTAATCTTCATTCCCAGGTATGTAAAGGCTACCCAAAAGCATGGGATTGATCTCCCAAATGCCAATATAGAGTTAGGATAAGGAAATCATACGTAGAAAATCTTGAATCATGTTTTCTTGAATTTTCTTGGATGTTAGTATTAAATTCTTGGATAGTATCTTGAATTCTTGTTTTAACTCTTTAAACTATATTTTTACATCTAATTTTTATGATCATCGTGTTTAATTTTTACTATATATTTTCATTACTATGTGACTGTGACTTGATCCTTAAAAGTACTCTCTATAAAGATTTGAATGATGAACTTAGGGGGCTGTCTAGAGCCTTGAATATTTGAAAGTGATGCTTGTTGATAGAGTTGAATGGGTAAAATTCCCTTAGATTGGATAGATAAACTTGCCCGTAGAGGTCGGGTAATGAGAGTTCTTGATGGATTGATGGATTTATAAGTATGTTGAGTCCTGGGAGGAGTATTAGCATTAAAATGCATAATAGTGAGTCCCACACGAACCCATTAACTACATGGCCAGTACAGGAGAGGATTGGACCATGAAAGCGGATGTTTCTTTTGTCCGGAAAGGGGACTTGATAGACTTTTGGATCCACTGACAGACCCGTCCTTTATCCCGGTAAGGTACTGGATAGATGTGACAATGATATTACTTTGTTGTATCACTACCGACTCATAGATAGTGGTTATCAATTATAGAAACTCTCAGATAGGTTTCATGATGATACAACTCTGATGTGATGTGCATGTTTGATGCTTGATAACTAGTGAGGTGATTGAGTCTTGTCCTTTATATCTGAGGTGAGGCTGAGTGATGGGTGGGTAATTATTAAACTATTTCCTTTTTCTTTAGATTGTTTTACATATAGTACATTCTATGTACTAACGCACCTTTGGCGCTGCATCATTTTATGATGCATATGCTGAAAAGAGTACTATTACAGGTGAAGGAGGCGGGATAACCCGCCTTTATGCTATGGGTAACTGACAGGATCAGGAGGCTGCAGCAGATGTTTTCATAGATAAACCGAAGACTTTAGCAGCTCGATCATTGAGGTTCAGAGCTCTTCATTCCTAACAGTGGTGAGTCCTCCCCAGCATCCTGAGGATATTTATTTTATTGTTGGATAGTCCTATTTACTTGATGTTTGGTAGCCATAGCCTGTCATGGTACCGTTTCAGACTATAGTATAGAGGATATTTATTTTTTTTGTTGGATAGTCCTATTTACTTGATGTTTGGTAGCCATAGCCTGTCATGGTACCGTTTCAGACTATAGTATAGAGGCTTCACAGACATAGATGTTGATGTTGATGCCAGGGGTTCTTTTCCCTCTTTCTCTCCTTCCTTACATTTGAGATTTTCATTATCTATTCCATTTCCTTATGATAGATTGATGATTGATAGTATGAAACCACTAATAGGATAGCATTTATTATCAATATATCATTTATATTTCGCTGAAGAATTGACTAAGTGATGACAAAGAGACTGAGTGGTATGCTTGGGGGCTGACAATTGTCTCCGAGTGCTAGTCATGTCTAGGGTACCCTCTCAAGGCGTGACAAATTTGGCATCAGAGCCTAGAGTTCGAGTATCCTGAGGAGTTTATAAAGCTGTGTCAGGTAGAGTCTTGTTTATAGGTGTATTGTGTACCACACTTCATAAGCAGAGACCATAGGACATTAGGAAGTGTTACCCTTCCTCTATGATTTGAAATCGTGCTAAGAGTTAACTTGTGAATCCCTGCTTCTAACTCATGCATTTTACGCTTTAGAAAATGCTGCCTAAGAGAACTATTGCTCAAAGAGATACCCCAGCTCTCGTTGCTGAGAACACCCAACCGGAGGTTCCGATTCAGACTGAGACCAAGATATAGGGATGCCCCGCTAGGACTGCTAAGGTCCCTCAGGTGCATCCTACTCAGCCCCAGCTTGTTCCCACTACTGATGTTAAATTAAGGGGAGCCATCACCATGCTGACTCAGTTTGTGGCCTCCCAGGGAAATAGCCATGGTTCTCAGGCTCCTAGTTCTAGCTCACAGGAGCCCTCAACTGCAACTCGACTCAAGGACTTCTTGAGGATAAACCTGCAGTGTACAGAGGCTCGAAGGTGGAGGAGGACTCATAGAACTTCACTGATAAGTGGTATACGGTTCTAAGGGCTATGTATGCGATCGAGATTGAGGGGGTTGAGCTTGCGTCCTATTAGCTAAAAGACATGGCTAATGTGTGGTACACTCAGTGGGAAGGGAGTATAGGGGAGGTTGCGGAGCCTGCAGCATGGGAGGAGTTTGAATCCACCTTTCTTGATCACTTCTTTCCTCAGGATTTGAGGGAGCTGAAGGCAAATGAGTTTGTGAATTTGAAGCAGGGAGGGATAACTGTGAAGGAGTATAGACTTAATTTCATCAAATTGTCAAGGTATGCTCCCGATATGGTGAAGGATATGAGGCAGAGGATGAGGAGATTCGTGTGTGGCCTGGCTAGACATGTGCAGAGAGAGTGTAAAGTTATGTTGCTAATTCCTAGCATGGACATCTCAAAACTTGTGGTGTGTGCCCAGCAGACAGAGAAATATAAGAAGAGGGTAGAGAGGAAAACTTGAGCAGAAAGGCGAAGTCAGCAGGACATGAATCTAACCCGCAGAGATAAACTAGAGGTGATAAATCTTATATTCTGAAGAGATCATGAAATCCCGCACCATCTACAGCCAAGGCACCCATGCAACCAACCAGGTATGATCAAAAATCTTAGGGTCATCAGAATTTCAGAACCTCAGATGCCCAATCTTAGACCAGTATGACTCTAGGTATAAGGGGAAAGCCACCTTGCAGCAAGTGTGGTAAGCTTGATCTAGGTGAGTGTTATGTAGGAAAAGATAAGTGTTTTACTTGCAGTTAGGCTGGTCATTTCAGTTATGAGTGTCTGAAGAAGAGGTGAGGTGAGGGAAGTGGTAAAGCTCAATCTTCGATAGCAATCCCAGTAGGTAATCAGAAAAGAGTACTATTACAGGTGAAGGAGGCGGGATAACCCGCCTTTATGCTATGGGTAACTGACAGGATCAGGAGGCTGCAGCAGATGTTTTCATAGGTATGCTTCGTGTCTTTACTTATGATTTCTATGTATTGATTGATCCGGGTGTCACATTATTTTTTTGTGACCCCTTATGTGGCTAGTAAGTGTGGGGTCCTTCAGGAGTATTTACATGAACCTTTTTGTCTCTACTCCTACTGGTGAGTTTATCTTAGCTGAGAGAGTTTACAGGGACTGTGTAGTGTCTATTTATCATAAAGACACTTTAGCTGATTTGATAGAGTTGGAGATGGTTGATTTTTGATGTAATAATAGGCATGGATTAGCTTCATGCTTGTTATGTTTCTATTGACCGTAGAACCCGGATTGTCAAGTTCCAATTTCCTAATGAGCCTATCATAGAGTGGAAAGAGAGTTCTATTACCCTAAAGGGTAAATTCATATCCAATCGTAGAGCTAGGAAATTGATATCCAAGGTTTGTATTTACCACCTCGTGCGAGTGAAGTCTGATGATGTTTAGTCTCTTACTCTTAAGTCAGTCCCGATAGTGAATGAGTTTCCCGAGGTCTTTCCTGATGACTTTCTCAGAGTTCCTCCTTAGGAAGATTGACTTTGGTATTAGTGTTCTTCCCGAGACAAAACCTATCTCAATTCCACCCTATAAAATGGCCCCCGCAGAGTTTAAAGAACTGAAAGAGCAATTGAGAGACTTGTTAAAGAAAGGTTTCACAAGGCCTAGTTTCTAACCGTGTGGTGCTCTTGCCCTATTCGTGCGTAAGAAAGATGGGTCTTTAAGGATGTATATAGACTACCGAGGGTTGAATTATGAAAAATTATTTTTCGACCCGATTGCTCTAAAATTGGGTTGAGGTTATTTTCCCACTCAACTTTTCACGCTGATCGCAAATTTGGCCTCGAATTTTCTATCGAAGCTTGGGAAGATAGGTTATGTGATATGATTACATTCTAGGGGAATTTCAGTAATTCACAGGGTGTTACATCATCTCCCCTTGGGATCATTTGTCCTCGAATGATGAGTAAAGGTAGAAAAAAAGGCACGAATAGACTCAAAATTCACTACAATACTCACTTGGTTATCTTGAACTCTCCACTATCCATTAGTCTCTCTATAACTTATACTTAGACAATCAAGAACAGAATAGGTCCATGCAGCATGATTTAATATGGGTGATTGTTGACAAGATGACTAAATCAGCCCACTTTTTGGCAATAAAGATAGCTTATACGGCTGAGGAGTATGCCTAACATTGCATGCGGGACATTGTGAGGTTGCACGGGGTTCCCTTGACTATCATCCCAGACAGAGGAGCTCAATTCACCTTTCAGTTTTGGAGGTCTTTCCAGAAGGGATTGGGGATGAAGGTAAATCTGAGTACCACTTTTTACCCTCAAACAGACAGACAGAAAGAGTGCACTATTCATCCATTGATATTTCGTAGTGAAGGTAAATCTGAGTACCACTTTTTACCCTCAAACAGACAGACAGAAAGAGTGCACTATTCAGATTTTGGAGAATATTCTGAGGGCATATGTTATTGACTTCAAAGGAAACTGGGATGATCACTTACTATTGATTCAGTTCGCGTATAATAATACCTATCATGCTAACATTCAGATGACCCTGTACAAGGCATTGTATGGGAGGATATGTAGATCTCTGATTAGTTGGTTCGAGGTGGATGAAGCTGAGTTGATTGGGCCTGACCTCGTACACCAGTCTATGGAGAAAGTGAAAGTCATCTGGAAAAGTTGAAGACAGCTTAGAGTCACCAAACATCATATATAGATGTAAGGAGAAAAGATTTGGAGTTCGAGAGAGATGATTGGGTGTACTTGAAGGTGTCACCCACGAAGGATGTAATAAGATTTGGTAAGAAAGGGAAGCTGAGTCCCTATTCGACCTTTACTCATCATTCGAGGATGAATGATTCCAAGGAGGAGATGATGTAAGACCCCGTAAAACTACTAAAATGCCCCTAAAATGACATTAGGAAGTGTTACTCTTTTTCTATGATCTGAGTTCGTGCAATAGAGTTAACTTGTGAGATTCTGCTTTTAACTCATGCATTTTACGCTTACAGAAAATACCTTCAAAGAGAACTGCCGCTCAGAGAGATTTTGCGATCAATGCAAAAAACTGAGTCAGAAAATGGTCTCGACTCAGCTTTAATGCAAAAAATACAAATTAATTTTTCCAAAGGAAGCCTAAACCAGTGAGGCTTCCATGCTCCTTCCACGACACGGAGTGGACACCGAACCACACTTGTGATTTTTCAAAAATTTCCCACTACTGAGGTTGAATTCAGGGGAGCCATCACCATGCTGACTCAGTTCATGGCCTCCCAGGGAAATAGCCATGGTTCTCAGGCATGAAAACTGACGAAATTATGTAAAAGTACATTTTGGCACTAGTGCGTGTCGTGCACTAGTGCATGGGGATACAAATTTTTTATTTTAATTCGGGAAGGCCAATTTCATATTTCTCGATATATTTTTATCTCCCCAGGTTGGTTTTTAAACGTATATTTGTACAAAAAGGGTTTTAAACCCATTTTTTTCAAAGTTTTTGCGCTGAGTCATAGAGAAGAAGAGGAGAAAAAGAGTAAGGGTTCAAAGAATCTTTTAAATTTCTTGAAGAAATCTTCATTCCCAGGTATGTAAAGGCTACCCAAAGGCATGGGATTGACTTCCCATATGTCAATATAGAGTTAAGATGAGCAAATCATACGTAGAAAATCTTGAATCATGTTTTCTTAAAATTTCATGAATGTTAGTATTAAATTCTTGGATAGTATCTTGAATTCTTGTTTTAAATCTTTAAACTATATTTTTATATCCAAGTTTGATGATCATCATGTTTAAATTTTACTATATATTTTTATTACTATGTGATTGTGACTTGATCCTTAAAATTACTCTTTGTAAAAACGTAAAGAATGACCTTAGTGGAATGTCTAGAGCCTTGAATGTCTGAAAGTGATGCTTGACTAAGTTTGAGTCCTGAGGTGAGTGTATTGATGACTATGATAGCTAAAATTATTGTTGATAGAGTTGAATGGCTATAATTCCTTTAGAGTGGATAGATAATCTTGCCCGTAGAGGTTGGGTGATAAGAGTTCTTGATGGATTGATGGATTTATGAACATATTAAGTCCTGGGAGGAGTATTTGCACCAAAATGGGTAATAATAATTCTAACTCGAAACCATTAACTACGTGGCCAACGTAGGAGAGGATTGGACCGTGTAAGCAAATGTTTCCTTTGTCCAGAAAGGGGACTTGACAGATTTTTGGATCCATTAACAGACTCGTCCTTTACCCCAAGAAGGTACTGGATGGATGTGGTAACGACATCACTTCATTGTATCACTACTGGATCATAGATAGTGGTTGTCGGTTATAGAAACTCCCTGATAGGTTTCATAATTATAGAATTCCGATGTGATGTGCATGTTTGATGCTTGATAGCTAGTGAGATGATAGAGTCTTGTCCTTTATATCTGAGGTGAGACTGAGCGATAGATGGGTGATGATTAAACTATTTTCTTTTTCTTTTGCCCTTTTACATACAGTACATTCCATGTACTAATGCCCCTCTAGCGCTATATCTTTTTATAATGTAGATACTATAGATCGAGGATTTCAGCAGCCAGATCATTAAGGCTCAGAGCTCTTCATTCCTGAAAGTGGTGAGTCTTTCCCAGCATTCAGAGGATATTTATTTTATTGTTAGATAGTCTTATTTACTTGATATTTCGTAGTCATGGCCTGTCATGGTACCATTTCAGACTATAGTATAGAGGCTTCATAGATATAGATGTGATGTTAATGTCGAGGGTTCTTTTCCATCTTTCTCTCCTTCCTTACATTTGAGATTTTCGTTATCTATTTCATTTCCTTATGATAGACTGATGATTGATAGTATGAGCCTACTGATAGGATAGTATTTATTATCATTATATCATTTTTATTTTTTTAATTAATTAACTGAACGATGGTAAAGAGACTGAGTGGTTCGTTTGGGGGCTGGCAATAGTCTCTGAGTGCTAGTCACATCTAGGGTACCCTCCCGAGGTGTGACAAACTTGGTATCAGAGCCCAGAGTTCAAGTGTCCTAGGGGGTCTATAAAGTCGTGTCAGGTAGAGTTTTGTTTATGGGTGTGTTGTGCAACACACTTCATAAGTAGAAGGCTATAGGATATTAGGAAGTGTTACCCTTCTTCTATGATTTGAAATTGTGCTAAGAGTTAACTTGTGAAATCCTGGTTTTAACTAGTGTGTTTTACACTTACAGAAAATGCTGCCTAAGAGAACTGCCGCTTAGAAAGATGCCCCTACTCCTATTACTGAGAACACCCAACTGGAGGTTCTGGTTCAGATTGAGACCAAGAAACAGGGACCCTCTAGGACTGCTGAGGTCCCTCAGGTGCCCCCTGCTCAGCCCTAGGTAGCTCCCACTACTGAGGTTGAATTCAGGGGAGCCATCACCATGCTGACTCAGTTCATGGCCTCCCAGGGAAATAGCCATGGTTCTCAGGCTCCTAGTTCTAGCTCACAGGAGCCCTCAGCTATAACTCGGCTCAAGGACTTCTTGAGGATGAACCCGCCAGTGTACAGGGGGTCGAAGGAGGAGGAAGACTCGCAGAACTTCACCGATAAGATGTACACTATTCTGAGGGCTATGTATGCAACTGAGATTGAGGGAGTTGATCTTGTATCCTATCAGCTAAAATTCATGGCTAATATGCGGTACACTAAGTGGGAAGGGAGTAGAGGGGAGGTTGTGGAGCCTGCAGTATGGGAGGAGTTTGAAGCCGCCTTCCTTGATCATTTCTTTCCTTAGGAGTTGAGGGAGGTGAAGACAGATGAATTTGTGAATTTGAAGCAGAGAGGGATGATTATGAAGGAGTATAGCATTAAGTTCATCAAACTGTCAAGGTATGCTCCCGAGATAGTGAAAGATATGAGGCAGAGGATGAGCAGATTTGTGTATGGCTTAGCTAGAATTGTGTAGAGAGAGTGTAAGGCTACGTTACTGATTCCTGGCATGGACATCTTCAGACTTGTGGTGTATGCCCAGTAGACAGAGGAAGATAAGAGGAGGAATAGAGAGGACCACTTGAGCAGAAAGGTGAAGTCAGAGGGATATGAATCTAACCTGAACAGACAAACTAGATATGATAAATCTTATTGTCAGAAGAGATCACCGCATCCCGCACCATCTATAATCAGTGCTCCCGCTTAACCAACCAGGTATGATCAAAAATCTCAAGGTCATTAGAATTGCAGAACCCCAAGCACCAAATCTCAGTCTAGTATGACTAAGGGTATAAGGGGAAAGCCATCTTGCGGTAAGTGTGGTAGGCTTCATCTGGGTGAGTATCGTGTGGGCGAAGATGTGTATTATATTTGCGGTCAACCTGGTCATTTTAGTTATGATTGTTCGAAAAGGAGGCAAGGTTAGGGGAGCGGTAGAGCTCACTGTTTGACAGCACCCCTAGTAGGTAATCAGTAGAAGGGTACTACTATGGGTATAGGAGGTAGGACAAATTGCCTTTATGCTATCAGTAACCTATAGGAGTAGGAGGCTACAACAGATGTTGTCACAAGTATATTTCATGTCTTTACTTATGATTTCTATGCATTGATTATTCCGGGTGTCCCGTTGTCTTTTGTGACCCCTTATATGGCTAGTAGGATTGGGGTCCTTTCGAAGTGTTTGTATGAACTCTTTGCTGTCTCTACTCCTACTAGTGAGTTTATCTTAGCTGAGAGAGTTTACAGGGATTGTGTAGTGTTTATTTATCATAGAGACACTTTAGCTAATTTGATAGAGTTGGATATGGTTAATTTTGATGTAATAATGGGCATGGATTGGCTTCATTTGAGCTAGGAAGTTGATATCCAAGGGTTGTATTTACCACCTCGTGCGAGTGAAGTCTTATGATGTCGTGTCTTTTACTCTTAAGTCAGTCCCGATAGTGAATGACTTTCTCGATGTCTTTCCTGATAACCTTCTCGGAGTCCCTCATATAGGTAGATTGACTTTGGTATTGATGTTCTTCCCGAGCCCAAACCGATAGTGAATGACTTTCTCGATGTCTTTCCTGATAACCTTCTCGGAGTCCCTCATATAGGTAGATTGACTTTGGTATTGATGTTCTTCCCGAGCCCAAACCTATCTCAATTCCACCTAATAGAATGGCCCCCGCAGAGTTGAAAGAACTGAAAGAGCAATTGAAAAACTTGTTTGAGAAAGGTTTCATAAGGCCTAGTTTCTCACCATTGGGTGCTCTTGTCCTATCTGTGCGTAAGAAAAATGGGTCTTTAAGGATGTGTATAGACTACCAGTAGTTGAATTAGCTTACCATAATGAATAAGTATCCTCTTCCCAGAATAGATGATCTCTTTGACCAGCTTCAGGGTACTACTTGTTTATTTAAGATAGACCTCAGATCGGGTTACCATCAAGTGAAGGTGAGGGAAAATGATATTCTAAAGACAACTTTTAGGACATGGTATCGCCACTTTGAGTTCTTGGTCATATCCTTCGGGCCGACAAATGAACCTGCAGCTTTCATGGAATTGATGAATAGGGTATTCAGACCATATGTTAACATGTTCATGATCGTATTTATTGATGACATCCTAATGTATTTGAGGAATGAAGAAGAGCATGCTAACCACTATAGAGTGATTTTGCAAACCCTCAAAGATCTAAAATTGTATGCAAAGTTCTCCAAGTGCGTGTTTTGGCTTAAGTCAATGGCTTTTTTGGGCCATGTTGTTTTCAGAGATGTTATTCAGGTTGATACTCAGAAGATTGAGGCTGTTAAGAACTTGCCAAGAACCACTTATCCCAGAGAAATAAGAAGTTTCTTGGGTTTGGCCAGGTATTAATGCAGATTTGTGGAGGGCTTCTCTTCTCTGTCAACTCCGTTGACAAAGCTGACTCAAAAGAAGGCCAAGTTTCAGTAGTCTGAGGCATGTGAAAAGAGTTTTCAGGAATTGAACACTAGATTGACTACAACACCAGTGTAGACCTTGCCAAATGGGACAGATGACTTTGTGATATACTGTGATGCATCTAGAGTGGGATTGGGTTGTGTACTTATGCAGTGGGGGAAGGTGATAGCTTATGCTTCCAGACAACATAAGATCCATGAGAAGAATTATCCGACTCATGACCTTCTGTTGGCAGCAATGGTGTTCACACTTAAAATTTGGCACTACTATCTGTATGGAGTGCATGTGGATGAAGCTTAGTTGATTGGGCCTAACCTCGTACACCAGCCTTTGGAGAAAGTGAAAGTCATCCAGGAAAGGTTGAAGACAGTCCAGAGTCACCAGAAATCATATACGGATGTCAGGAGAAGAGATTTGGTGTTCGAGGTAGACTATTGGGTGTACTTGAAGGTGTCAACCATGAAGGGTATCATGAGATTTGGTAAGAAGGGGAAGTTGAGTCCCCGTTAGACCTTTACTCATCATTCAACAATGAATGATTCCAAGGGGGAGATGATGTAACACCCCATAAAACTACTAAAATACCCCTAAAATACATTGTGCAGACAATATATCTTCCCCAACTCAAATGAAAAATTCGAGACCATATTTGCTATTAGTGCGAAAAACTGAGTTACAAAATGGTCTCAACTCGACTTTAACACAAAAAAATGTAAGTTAATTTTTGCAAAGAGAGCCTAAAATAGTGAGGTTCCCACGCCGCGGAGTGGACGTGAAACCACACTTGTAATTTTTCAAAAATTTATGAAAACTAACGAAATCGCAAAAAAGTGCATTTCTACACTAGTGCGCGATGCAATTTTTTAATTTTAATTTGGGATGGGCAATTTCGTACTTCCTGATATATTTTTATATCCCAAGGTCAGTTTTTAAATGTATATTTGTATGAAAAGGGTTTTAAACCCATTTTTTTCAAGGTTTTTATACTAAGTCATAGAGAAGAAGAGGAGAAAAAGAGTAAGGGTTCCAAGAATCTTTCAAATTTCTTGAAGAAATCTTTATTCCAAGATATGTAAAGGCTACCCAAAAGCATGGGATTGATCTTCCATATGTCAATATAGAGTTAGGATGAGAAAATCATATGTACAAAATCTTGAATCATGTTTTCTTGAAATTTCTTGGACGTTAGTATTAAATTTCTTGGATGTTAGTATTAAATTCTTGGATAGTATCTTGAATTCTTGTTTTAACTCTTTAAACTATATTTTTATATCCAAGTTTGATGATCATCATGTTTAAATTTTACTGTTTATTTTCATTACTATGTGATTGTGACTTGATCCTTAAAATTACTCTTTGTAAAGACTTGAATAATGAACTTCGGGGGATATCTAGAGCCTTGAATGTCTGAATGTGATGCTTGACTGAGTATGAGTCCTGAGGTGAGTGTATTGATGACTGTGATAGCTAAAATTATTGTTGATAGAGTTGAATGGGTATAATTCCCTTACATTGGATAGATAATCTTGCTGGTAGAGATTGGTGATGAGAGTTCTTGATGGATTGATGAATTTATGAGCATATTGATTCCTGGGAGGAGTATTAGCACTGAAATGGGTAATAGTAAATCCTACTCAAACCCATTAACTACGTGGCCATCATAGGAAAGGATTGAACCGTGAACGCGGATGTTTCCTTTGTCCCAAAAGGGGACTTAACAGACTTTTGGATCCACTGACAGACTCGTCCTTTACCCCGATGAGGTACTGGATGAATGTGGCAATGACATCACTTTGTTGTATCACTACTAGCCCATAGGTAGCGCTTGTCAGTTGTAGAAACTGCTAGATAGTTTTCATGATGATAGAATTCTGATGTGATATGCATGTTTGATGTTTGATAGCTAGTGAGGTGATAGAGTCTTGTCCTTTATATCTAAGATGAGGCTAAGTGATGGATGGGTGATAATTAAACTTTTTCCTTTTTCTTTAGCCCATTTTACATACAGTACACTCCATGTGCTACGCCCCTCTAGCTTTGTATCATTTTATGTTGCAGATACTATAGACCGAGGACTTCACCAGCCCGATCATTAAGGCTCGGAGCTCTTCATTCCTAACAGTAGTGAGTCCTCCTCAGCATTCGGAGGATATTTATTTTATTGTTGGATAGTCCTATTTACTTGATATTTTGTAGTCATGGCCTGTCATGGTACCATTTGAGACTATAGTATAAAGGCTTCATAGACATAGATGTAATGTTGATGTCGGGGGTTCTTTTCCCTCTTTCTCTCCTTCCTTACATTTGAGATTTTCATTATCTGTTCCATTTCCTTAGTATAGACTGATAATTCATAGTATGAGCCCACAGATAGGATAGCATTTATTATCATTATATCATTTCTATTCCGCTGATAAATTGACTGAAAGATGACAAAGAGACAGAGTGATCCGCTTGGGGGCTGGCAATAGTCTTCGAGTGTCAGTCACATCTAGGGTACCCTCCCGGGGCGTGACAAACTTGGTATCAGAGCCCAAAGTTCATGTGCCCTAGGGAGTCTATGAAGCCATGTTGGGTAGACTCTTGTTTATGGGTGTGTTGTGCACCACACTTCATAAGTAGGAGGCTATAGGACATTAGAAAGTGTTAACCTTCTTCTATGATCTGAAATCGTACTAAGAGTTAACTTGTGAAATCCTACTTTTAACTCGTGTGTTTTACGCTTAAAGAAAATGCCTCCTAAGAGAACTGCCCCTCATAGAGATGCCCTAGCTCCCGTTGCTGAGAACACCTAACCAGAGGTTTCGATTCAGACTAAGACCAAGAGACGGGGATGCCCTGCTAGGACTACTGAGATCCCTCAGGCGTCCCCTGCTCAACCCTATCCAGCTCCCACTATTGAGGTTAAATTCTGGGGAGCCATCACCATGCTAACTCAGTTGGTGGCCTCCCAGGGAAATACACACGGTTCTTAGGCTCCTAGTTCTAGCTCACAGGAGCCCATAGCTGCAACCCAGCTCAGGGACTTCTTGAGGATAAACCCGCCAGTGTATATGGGGTCAAACGTGGAGGAAGACCCACAGAACTTCATCAATGAGATATACAAAGTTCTAAGGGCTATGCATGCGACCGAGATTGAGGGAGTTAAGCTTGCGTCCTATCAGTTGAAGGATATAGCTAATGTGTGGTACACTCAATGGGAAGGGAGTAGAGGGGAGGATGTGGAGTCTGCAGTATGGGGGGAGTTTGAAGCTGCCTTCCTTGATCACTTCTTTCCTCAGGAGTTGAGGGAGGTAAAGGCAGATGAGTTTGTGAATTTGAAGCAAGGAAGGATGACTGCAAAGGAGTATAGCCTTAAGTTCATCAAACTGTCAAAGTATGCTCCCGAGATGGTGAAGGATATGAGGCAGAGGATAAGGAGATTTATGTATGGCCTGGCTAAACATGTGTAGAGAGTGTGTAAGGTTGTGTTGAAGATTCTTGGCTTAGACATCTCTAGACTTATGGTATATTCCCAACAGATGGAGGAAGATAAGAGGATGGATAAAGAGGAGCACTTGAGCAGAAAGGCAAAGTCAGCGGGACATGAATCTAACCCGCAGAGCCAGAAAAAAGGTGAGAAATATTATTTTTAGAAGAGATCATCACATTCCACACCATCTATAGCTAGTGAGCCCACGCAACCAACCAGGTATCACCCAAAATCTCAGGGTCATCAGAATTTCAGAACCCCAGGTGCCCAATCTAAGTGCAGTGTGACTCAAGGTATAAGGGGTAAGCCACCTTGCAGCAAGTATGGTCGGTTTCATCTGGGTGAGTGTCGTATGGGCAAAGATGTGTGTTATACTTGTGTTCAGATTGGTCATTTCAGTTACGAGTGTCCGAAGAGGAACCGATAGGAGCAGTAGGCTGCAGTATATTATCATGGGTATGCTTTGTGTCTTTACTTATGATTTCTATGCATTGATTGATTCGGGTGTCATGTTGTCTTTTGTGACCCCTTATATGGCTAGTAGGATTGGGGTCCTTCCGAAGTGTTTGCATGAACCCTTTTCTGTCTCTCCTCCTACTGCCGAGTTTATCTTAGCTGAGAGAGTTTATAGGGACTGTGTAATGTCTATTTATCATAGACACACTTTGGCTGATTTGATAGAGTTAGAGATGGTTGATTTTAATGTTATATTGGGAATGGATTGGCTTCATGCTTGTTATGCTTCTGTTGACTATAGAACCCGGATTGTCAAGTTCCAATTTCCTAATAAGCCTATCTTAGAGTGGAAAGGGAGTTTTGTTTCCCAAAAAAGTAAATTCATATCCTATCTTAG
>DF357726.1:60390-71790 GCA_000787875.1 Solanum virginianum
TATCTTAGAGCTAGGAAGTTGATATCCAAGGGTTGTTATTACCACCTCGTGTGAGTAAAGTCTCATAATGTTGAGTCTCTTACTCTTGAGTCAGTCTCGATAGTGAATGACTTTCCTGAGGTCTTTCTTGATGACCTTCTCGGAGTCCCTCCTGATAGGGAGATTGACTTTGGGATTGATGTTCTTCCCGAGACCAAACCTATCTCAGTTCCACCCTATAGAATGGCCCTCACAGAGTTGAAAGAACTGAAAGAGCAATTGAAAGACTTGTTAGAGAAAGGTTTCATAAGGCCTAGTTTCTCACTGTGTGGTGCTCCTGTCCTATTCATGAGTAAGAAAGATGGGTCTTTAAGAATGTGTATAGACTACTGGCAGTTGAATAAGCTTTCCATAAAGAATAAGTATCCTCTTCCCAGAATAGATGATCTCTTTGACCAGCTTCAGGATGCTACTTGTTTCTCTAAGATAGACCTCAGATCGGATTACCATCAATTGAAGGTGAGGAAAAGTGATATAACAAAGACAGCCTTTAGGACACGGTATGGCCCCTTTAAGTTCTTGGTCATGTCCTTCGGGTTGACAAATGAACCTACAACTTTCATGAACTTGATCAACATGGTATACAAACCATATCTTGACATTTTCGTGGTCGTATTTATTGATGACATCCTAGTGTATTCGAGGAATGAAGAACAGCATGCTAATTACCTTAGACTGGTTTTGTAAACCCTCAATGATCATGAATTATATGCAAAGTTCTCCAAGTATGAGTTTTGGCTCAAGTCAATGGCTTTCTTGGGCCATGTTTTTTGGGGAGATGGTATTCGGGTTGATACTCAGAGTATTGAGGCGGTTAAGAACTAGCCAAGACCCAGTTCTCCCATAGAAATAAGAAGTTTTTTGGGGTTGGTCGGGTATTATCGCAGATTTGTAGAGGGCTTCTCTTCTCTATCAGCCCCATTGACAAAGCTGACTTGAAGAAGGCCATGTTTCAGTGGTCTGAGGCATATGAGAAGAGTTTTCAGGAATTAAAGACTAGATTAACTACAAACCAGTGTTGACCTTGCCTGACGGGAGGGACGACTTCGTGATATACTGTGATACATCTATAGTGGGATTGGGGTGTGTACTTATGCAGAGAGGGAAGGTAATAGCTTATGCTTCTAGATAACTTAAGGTCCATGAGAATAAATATCCGACTCATGACCTTGAGTTGGCAGCAGTGGTGTTCGCACTTAAAATCTGGCACCACTATCTGTATGGAGTGCATGTGGATATGTTCACTAACCATAAGAGTTTGCAGTATGTATTCAGTCAGAAAGAGCTCAACTTGTGGGAGAGGAGGTGGCTGGAGTTGCTTAAGGATTATGATATTAGGATGCTCTACCACTCAGGTAAGGCTAACATTATTGTTGATGCTCTTAGCAGGATGTCCATAGGTAGCACTGCCCATTTGGAGGAGGGGAAGAGGGAGCTAGCCAGAGAGGTGTATAGATTGGCTCGATTAGGGTACAACTTGAGGAGAACAATTAAGGTAGGGTCAACATTCAGAATGGAACTGCTTCATCCTTAGTGTTTGAGGTGAAGGAAAAGCAAGACCAAGACCCTGTCTTACTCTAATTGAAGGAAACGGTTCATAAGCAGATGGTGATGGTTTTCTCCAAAGGGGGAGATGGGTATTGAGATATCAAAGGAGATTGTATGTACTTGATGTTGATGGTGTTCGAGACAGAATCATGGGGTAAGAAGGGGAAGCTGAGTCCCCATTATATTGAACCATACCAAATCATAAGAAGGATTAGGTAAGGTTGAACATCAGAAACCATGTGGGTTAGCTCAGAACTTTGAAATTCCTGAGTGGAAATGGGAGGCGATCAACATAAACTTCATTACCGGCTTACCAAGATACAAAAAGCAGCATGTTTCAATATGGGTGATTGTTGATAGGATGACTAAATCAGCTCACTTTTTGGTGGTGTAGACAACTTATACAATTGAGGAGTATGCCCGACTTTACATTCGAGAGATTGTGAGGTTGAATGAGGTTCCCTTGTCTATCATCTCAGACAGAGGAGCTCAATTCACCTCTAAATTTTGCAGGTCTTTCGAGAAGGGGTTGAGGATGAAGGTAAATCTGAGTACCGCTTTTCACCCTCAGATAGAAGGACAAGCAACACACACTATTCAGACTTTGGAGGATATGTTGAGCGCATGTGTTATTGATCTCAAAGGAAACTGGGATGATCACTTACCATTGATTAAGTTCACATATAATAATACCTATCATGCCAGTATTCAAATGGCCCCGTACGAGGCATTGTATGGAAGGATATGTAAATCTATAATTGGCTGGTCCGAGGTGGGCGAAGCTGAGTTGATTGGGCCTGACCTCGTACACCAGTCTATGGAGAAACTTAAAGTAATTCGAGAAAGGTTAAAGATAGTCCAGAGTCGCCAGAAATCATATACCGATGTGAGGAGAAGAGATTTGGAGTTTGAGATAGACGGTTGGGTGTACTTGAAGATGTCACCCTGAAGGGTGTCATGAGATTTGGTAAGAAAGGGAAGCTGAGTCCTCCTTCGACCTTTACTCATTATTTGAGGATGAATTATTCCAAGGGTAAGATGATATAACACCCCATAAAATTAGTAAAACGCCCTAAAATACATCATGCATACAACCTGTCTTCCCAAGCTCTGATGAAAAATCTGAGATCGAATTTGCAATCAGTGCAAAAAATTGAGTGGATAATGGTCTCGACTCAACTTTAACGCAAAAAAACTTGAATTACTTTTTCCAAAAAGAGCCTAAAACAGTGAGTTTTCCGCGCCCCTTCTGCGACGCGGAGTGGATGCGAAACCATACTTATGATTTTTTAAAAATTTATGAAAACTGACAAAATTGCAAAAAAGTGCGTTAGATGCGCACTAGTACATGGGAATGCAATTTTTTTATTTAATTCAGGAAGCGCAATTTCATCATTTTTGACATATTTTTATATCCCTAGGTCATTTTTTAAATGTATATTTGTACAAAAAGGGTTTTAAACCTATTTTTTTCAAGGTTTTTATGCTAAGTCAAAGAGAAGAAGAGGAGAGTAAGAGTAAGGGTTCCAAGAATCTTTTAAATTACTTGAAGAAATCTTCATTTCTCAGGTATGTAAAGGTTACTCAAAAGCATGGGATTGATCTCCCATGTGCCAATATAGAGCTAGGATAAGGAAATCATACGTAGAAAATTTTGAATCATGTTTTAATTAAATTCTTAGGTAGTATCTTGAATTCTTATTTTAACTCTTTAAACTATATTTTTATATCCAAGCTTGATGATCATCATGTTTAATTTTTACTGTATATTTTTATTACTACATGATTATGACTTGATCCTTAAAATTACTCTCTATAAACACTTGAATAATAAACTTAGGGAGATGTCTAGAGCCTTAAATGTCTGAAAGTGATGCTTGACTGAGTTTGAGTCCTGAGGTGAGTGTGTTGATGACTGTGATAGCTAAAATTATTGTTAATTGAGTTAAATGGGTATATTTCCCTTAGATTGGATAAATAATCTTGCCCGTAGAGGTTGGGTGATGAGAGTTCTTGATGGATTGATGGATTTATAAGGATGCTGAGTCCTGGGAGGAGTATTAGCACCAAAATGGGTAAACGTGAGTCCCACTCGAACCCATTAACTACATGGCCAGCACAGAAGAGGATTGGACTGTGAAAGCGGATGCTTCCTTTGTCCCGAAAGGGGACTTGACTGACTTATGGATCCACTGACAGACTCGTCCTTTATCCCGGAAAAGTACTGGATGGATGTGGCAACAACATCACTTCATTGTATCACTACCAGCTCATAGGTAGTGTTTATCGGTAGTAGAAACTTTCAAATAGGTTTCATGACGATAGAACTCCGTTGTGATGTGTATGTTTGATGCTTGATAACTAGTGAGGTGATAGAGTCTTGTCCTTTATATCTAAGGTAAGGTTGAGTGATGGATGGGTAATGATTAAACTCTTCCTATTTCTTTAGCCTATTTTACATATAGTACATTCCATGTACTAACACCCCTCTGGCGCTGCATCATTTTATGATGTAGTTACTATAGACCGAGAACTTCAACAGCCCGATCGTTGAGGTTAAGAGCTCTTCATTCTTGATAGTGGTGTGTTCTCCCCAGCATTCGGAGGATATTTATTTTATTGTTGGATAGTCCTATTTACTTGATATTTGGTAGTCATGGCCTGTCATGGTACAGTTTCAAACTATAGTATAGAAGCTTCATAGACATAGATGTTGATGTTGATGTCGGGGGTTCTTTTCCCTCTTTCTTTCCTTTCCTAACATTTGAGGTTTTCGTTATCTTTTCCATTTCCTTATGATAGATTGATGTTTGATAGTATGAGCCCACTGGTAGAATAGCATTTATTATCATGATATAATTTCTATTCCGCTGATGAATTGACTGAACGAAGGCAAAGAGACTGAGTGATCCACTTTGGGGATAGCAATAGTCTCCGAGTGCAAGTCACGTCCAACATACCCTCCCGCAACATGACAAATTTTATTTTGACCCATTTTAAGTAAAACTGGGTCAACATTTTAAAGATTGCAGATTGGGGCTACGATACCCCGACTACGAGTTGTAGGGAGTCCTACGACTCGTATATCCCAGTCTCGTAGCAAACCCAACACTTGTGAAAATTTAGAATGCATACCTGGGCAGTACAAACCCCACTTACGACTCATACGAGACCCTACAAATTATATAGTTAGCTCGTAGTGTGTGTCAACTCTGATACTCATTGTTTCCATCTACAAGGCATGACTATAAGTTGTAGTGGTGACTATGACTCCTAGGCCTGCTCGTAGAGGCTGCTTCAAATGCCATTTTCTCACTTCTTCTATTTTCAATTTCCACCTACTAACCAAGTCTCAAAAGCACCACAATCATCAAAATATTACAACTGCATCAATGTCTTCTAACTTAAAGCAAACAAACACTATACTACCTAAAATCTCAACAACCAAACACACTTAAAACAGATAGATAATTATCAAAAATGCTTGGGTTGCATCCCAAAAAGCACCTTGTTTAACGTTGTGGCTCGACTTTGTTATCATACTTCATCAACGATCATCAAGGGTCCACACTTCACTCGTAAGCTCATCCAAGAATTTCATGGATTGGTGGATATCGAACACGACCTCTACATCATTTACCCTGAACCAAAGTTCACTCTAATCCATATCCACTAGAGCTCTCCCAGTGGCCAGAGATGGTCTTCCCAAAATACTGTGCACCATGAAATCAACCTCACAATCAAGGATCACAAAATCCACAGGAAAGATGAACTTATCGACTTTAACAAGCATACCAAGAAGCATTCCCTCCAGTTTTTTAATGGTTCGATCCGCCATGAGCAGTCCCATTCTTATTGGGGTAGGAGTGCCAAGACCAAACTTTTTGAATAAAGCAAGAGGCATTAGATTGATGCTCGCTCCTAGGTCGCACAATACTCTTGCAAACTCAACATCACTAATAGTGCAAGGGATGGTGAATGCACTAGGGTCCTCTCATTTTTTAGCATGGCATTTGGTCATGATCGTACTACATTGTAGGAGTTCCTATGAGAACTCTTGGCTTAAAGTGTGTTTTTTTGTCAACAAATCCTTCATTTACTTGGCATACCCGGGCATCTTCTCCAATCTTCTAAAAGTGGAATGTTGATGATATTTGCTTCAACATTGAGGGGATGTGTTTGAATTTACCCTTGTCATCTTTTTTCTTAAGCCGTTAAGGGAAAGAAGGAGGAGGCTTTGGAATTGACTTCAATTTTTGAGCTCCCTTACCTCTTTTCTTTGCATCCCGGCAATCTCTGAACCTTCTCCCTCAACCACAACTTCACCACCAAGAACCTTCTCATTATCTTCATCCACAATTACTGCCATAGGGGGATCTATAGTTCTTTTGCCACTCCAAGTCATGACTGCCATGTAATGTCCTTCATTTTTAGGATTTCGAACCATATTGCTTGGTAAGGTACCCTTTTTGTGTTGGTTCTATTGCGAAGAAACTTGCCCAAATTATTGTTCTAGTTGCTTAATCATCTCCGACTGAGACTCTATTTTTTGGTTAATACTTGAAATATCCTCTTTCATTCCCTTTAAAGTCTCATCTTGATGGTCAGCCCTCTTCAACAACTTGTCAAACAACTCTTCGATCCTAGAGTTACTTGGCCCGACATCACAGTTATGAGGTGGCACATAAGGACCATTCTGGTAAACATCTCTTCTACACTATTTGGCATATGGTATCCTCTCTCTTTTATAGTATCCATCTCAGTTATCTCTATAAGCACCATCAAGGTTGTAGTTCCGACCTTGATTCCTAGAACTTTACCTCCAATAGTCCGAAGTGGACCCTTGAGGGTTATTCCAGAAACTCGCCACTTGATTACTCATAAAACAAGCATCTTTATCAAAGAATGGATCTTCATGGATGGGAGCCTTAGGAGGTTGGTGAGTGACTGCTTTGACACTTGCTTGGTTTTGCTTCAAAACAAAGTCCATGCTTGTGCGACGTTGAGCAAGTTGCTCCATAATCTCTTCATTGACCTTCGCTTGCTCATTGCTGGTGTTGAGTGCACAAGAAGTCTTCATCGCACCTCACCCTCGTTGACCCCATGCTCTATTGGTTTTAACTACTTGCTCCATCCTTGAGGCTATCAATGCAAAAGGTTAGTCAAGAAACATGTCTCCCATGATTGTGTCGACACAAGCTTGACTATTCTCATCAAGTGCCAATAGAAGATCTCAATCAAGGCATCATCAACAATATTGTGATCGGGGACCATCCTCAAACATTTGGTAAATCTCTCCCATGTTGTGCTAATAGAGTAACTCGGTAATTGCTCAAAGTTGTTTATTTGATCCTTGAGCTTCAACTTCTTAGATATAGGGAAATATCTTTCAAGAAATACTCTCTGAAGCTCTGTCCAACTTGTTATGGTACCTGGAAGAAGCTCAAACAACCACACAGCTACATTCCCAGTCAGTGACAATGAGAACACTTGTAAACCAACGGCATCAAGAGAAAGATTTTGTGTCCCCATGTCACTCTTGTAAACAAACACCATATTATGGAGATGACTATGGGGATCCTCTGAAGGTAGCCCTGTAATTAATCCACGGTTTTGGAGCATTTGAAGTAATCCACTCGACACCGAGAACTTAGCGTTTGCTGGTAATAGAGGCAATATTATAGCACCAGTAACGTCCATGGCCATAGGGTTCAAATGATATTGGTTCTATCATAAGCATTTTCGTTAAAGTACCTAATTTGTGGCCTATTATCCCTCGGTGATGGATTCTTCTCTTTTCTTATATCCTCCTCAACTGCAATATCCTCATTCACTTGAGCAATTCTTCTAAAAAGTCTATGGATCTCCAAATTGATCAAAAATAAGGGATTATCATGGCTCCTTGTGTTGGGCATACAACCTAATACACCCTGCAGTTAAATTCAAACAGCAAAAACAAAATAAAAGTAAAATACAAGAGAGTTTAGAAATTAACACTAGAACTAACTAATAGTGAAATCACGTCAAAACCTAACTGTATTCACCAGCAATGGCACCATAATTTCTGACCTGATGATCACGCTCCAATAAGAAAGCTGTCATTGTCAGCAATTAACCTGACCAAAAGGTAGGATCGAATCCACATGGAATACAGGGTTTGACTAAGAGAATTCGCTATCATAGCTTCTATAACTAAATTCTCAAAAGGAGGGTTTATGATTCAAGACAAAGAAAAATAAACATTATACTACAATGTTGGAAAACACTAAATCTTAGGGACAACTTGGGAATTGTGTTACCCATGGTTCGTTGACTCGATTAACCTAGAAAACATAACTACAATTAGAGATTCATATGCAGGAAGGTAACTTAGGTTCTTCAAGTCCTCTTGTGAAGGTGAAGGTCGAATTTCACCATGGCACTTGGTCGGCAACCATGGCGTGCCAAGTAATTATTACCTATTGTCCCAATCAACCTCCCCTTGGTTAGGTTTGGTTGATTAGACGAAAACACGTCAATTGAATCCTATCATCTATTTATCTTTTCTTATTTGTCACTACCTTGGTTGGGATTGTGATATTAAGTGGAGTTTGGTGTTGGCCACCACCAAACAATAATCAGAACAAAGAGAAATAGACAATAAATGCAAAAACCCAATCATAGAAATGCCCTAACCTAGATCATCTCAAGTCAAATACCCATGGTTCCAACAACCCCAAGTTATGGGTGCTTAGCTACTCATGGCTAACGAAAAACCAACAAAAATGCAAATATAACACATGATTGAGAATTTTACCCAAAGCAATGAAGATTCAAAACACCATTAATTGCAAACTAAAAGCTTGATAGATTGATAATAAGCACAAAGCAAGATTTGCAATCCCCAAAATTGGATTTTCCAAAAGAAAATGTTAAGTTAAGCTAAAACCCTCAAAGTTTCCTTATGGTATCTTCAAAGATAATATTTTCTCCTCCAATGTCAAATCTCTCTAATAAAACTCTAACTTAAACTATTTATAGTGTTTACAAAATAACCCTAAAAGTTATACAGAAAAGACAGCTGATAGCGGGTATGCCTCACAGGTAGGACTCATAGGGTGACCTACGAGTCGTAATTAGGATCTCATATTAGGTTCTTGGTATCTTGGACCCTGGTATGAGTCGTAGCTTGGGCTACGACTCGTATACTCCTCTCGTAGTCTAGGCCTTCAATTGTTGATTCAAAGTTTGGGCTCTCTGATTCTTGTTACGAGTACACCTATACGAGTCGTAGTGAGACTTATGAATTGTAGGGTGGCCTCGTAGAGTTTCCCTCCACTTAATAGATTTCTAATTTTTTTTGTCTCTGTTTCTTGCTACGGTAGTACCCTACAACTCGTAGGTGAACTCATATGTCCTATGCTTCAGCAAAATCGTCAATTTTTCTCCAACATCGTGCCAACCTAACTTTTCTGCAAGAACAGCACAAAAACATAAAAAGTCGCATTAAGAACTCACAAAATTCCTTGTTTTAGGCATCAAATGTGTTGTATTTTGACAGCATATCACATCCTCAGAAAATCTCTAAGTCTGGTGGCAGCAGTTGGCTCATGGGTAGAGCCATCGATATGGGCTAGGCCCGTTGGGCTGGCCCGGCCTAACCGGGATTTAGTAGGGTTGTGCTAAGATTTTGGAATCCCATTTAAAAATGGGCTTTTTAGCCAGGCCCGAATAAGCCTGCTGATTTGTAGGGCTTGAACAATGTGGGTTGGGTCGGCCCGTGGGCCAAAGTAAAAAATAATTAAAAATAAAAATAATATAGAGTACTAAAAATAACAAGAGTTCAAATTCAAATTTCATTTAAAATTTTAAATATTAAAATTTAGATATAAATTATATTTTTATAATAATTAAATAATTAATATGTAATAGTAATACATACCATATAAAATTCTTAAATTTTCTAGAGTATCACTACTAGGCCTATTTATTCACCTCTTCACGAGGAACTCATCACAACTCACAAGAAGCCTTTTTTGTTTGTTAGTGAATTATTTGATATCAACCCGAATGCAGATATATTTATGTTACAAATATAACATTTGATCAACAATAAATAGTTGTACTTTATTGTTTATGTTTTATAATCTTATAGAATTTTTTTTAAATTGTTAATATAAAATTAAAGCATGTCATTGACATTTAGTCATTTGATTGGTCTAATATTTTTTAATTATCTTTTTATCAACTGAGTTTGTAGAACCAAAGAAAAGAAAAGCAAATCAACAACATTAGATGTGTGGAAATGCTTCACAAGTATTGGTATAGGTGAAGATGGAATTGAAAGAGCAAAATGTGATGGTTGTAAAATTGTAATTTTTAAAATTGGTACAACTCCCAAAGGTACAAATTATGGGACATCACATTTACGTCATCACAAGAAGGTACATCCAATGCTTAAACTTCATGATTTAGGTCATATGTTCATTAATCAAAAAGGCAAATTGCAGTCTAGAAAAATTGATCAACAAATACAATGTGAAAAAATTGGTGAAGCTATAATTAAGCACAACTTGCCGTATTTCTTTTGTTGAATACGATGGGATTAGAGATTGGATAAATTATATAAATCCAGATATTGTGATGCCTTGTAGAAGCACAGAAGTTACTGATACAAGAAAAATGTATACTACAGAGAACGAGAAATTGAAACAAGAATTGGCTAAAGTTTCTAATAGGGTATGTTTAACTTCTGATTCTTGAACATCATCTACTTCTGAGGGATATATTTGTTTAACAGCTCAATTTATTGATGAAAATTGAAGACTGAATTGTAGGATTTAAAATTTTTGTCGTATGTATCCTCCTCACACTAAAGTTAAAATGGCTGCTGTTATATACGATTGCTTGAAAGACTGGAATATAGACAAGAAAGTATTTTCTATTACATTGGATAATGCAACTGCTAATGATAGCTTGCAAAATATCTTAAAAGGGCATCTTAATTTACAAAATAGTTTGATATATGATGGTGAGTTCTTTCATATGCATTGTTCTGCTCATATTTGAATTTAATTATTCAAAAAGATTTAAAGGCAGCTAGTGATTCCTTATTTGCAATTAGAGAAAGTGTTAAGCATGTTAGAGGATCAGATGGGAGAATGCAAAAATTTGAGCAATGCGTTAAGCAAGTTGGAATTCAAACTAATCTTGGTTTACGTTTAGATTTGTCAACTCGATGGAACTCAACATATTTGATGTTTGAAAGTGCTCTCCCATATGAAAAGATTTTTTCTAGTCTACATTTACATGACAGAAATTATACGTACTGTCCTACATTTGATCAATGGAGAAGGGCTGAAAAAATATGTGAAGTCTTGGAGCCATTTCATGAGATAACAAATTTAATTGCTGGTTCAAGTTATCCAACCTCTAACTTGTATTTTATGCAAATTTGGAGGATTAAATGCATGCTCAAAGAGAAGTTAAATAATGAAGATAGAGTTATTAAGGATATGGCTTCAAAGATGCATGAAAAGTTTGAAAAATATTAGAAGCAATATAGTGTAGTACTTGCATTTAGAGAAATTCTTGATCCCCACATGAAGTTACAATTTTTAAATTTTTATTACTCTAAGTTGGATTATATTTCGGCACAAAAGAAGGTCACGCATGTAAAAAATAAATTGTATAAGCTTTTTGAACATTATGCAAACAAGAAAAATGTTGTTAGTGCTCCTTCTGCTACTCAGACAACATCAAGAGAAGATAAGAGAAAAACCAAAGGATTTAAAGTATTCAGTGTAAGTAATTTTTCTTATGTAAAGAACTGAC
>DF357726.1:82125-100681 GCA_000787875.1 Solanum virginianum
TCTTTACATACCTTGGTTTTCTTGCCAAACTAATTCCAACACCAAGCCAATCTCACTTAACCCTCCAGACACCCAACGTCTACAAAAAATCACAATGGTGTTCATGATTACTTAAAATTCTCTTTTTTTAGGGCCTTAATTCTTAAATTCAACCCTTAATTTTATAAAAATTTCGCCAGCACTTCCCCTTAAATTATACCATCCCGGGGCTCAAACTTGGCCCCATTCCATCATCAACAACAACAACAACAATCACACAACAACAATGAGCCTTTCTAATTCTCAAAACTTCATTAACCTGCTAACAAACTTCATTTATCATCCAAAAATGGAAAAACAAGGAAGCATACCATTTTATACATACTCAACACATTCAAACATTTCTACACACTCCAAGAGTCCAATTATAACATTCAAGTGCCAAACGAAACCTTAAAACGTCAAAGCGCAACATTTCAACTTCCTACCCCAAATCTAAAAAATCTGGGCAGCATACAATTTAACCCATAACTATCACACTCAAGCACTTCTAAATACTCTAAGAATCATAACACAACACTCAAATGCCCAACGTAAACTTCCAACGTTAAAACGCTACATTTCAATACAAGAAAGGCCTAAACTCGACCAACTTCTTCAAAATTACCTACCAACCATTTTATTAATGTTTCTTTCAGCCCACAAATATCATTTCTACACCCAACAAACACAAACACATGACTTAAATACACATAGCCTCACATACATACATGTCCCCAAATTTCGAACTCAACTCCAAGGCTTACAACTCATATAAACAAGCAAACTTTCTTGGTTTTCTTTCATTATATTGTACACTAACATACATACAAGCTTTAATTTTGCTCAAAATATAGTAGAAATCACATACCTTAAAAACCCCTCAAGAACTTCAAATCCGAGTTTCCAAGTGGTTTCTCGACAACCCAACGCTATCACGTTGCTTGGTGGGACCAATATACTGGGCTTGAAGTGTCAAAATAGCCGAAAGATTGAAAAATGCGAATTGTTTTGAGAGCTACTATTCACCCGAAACAGTATGCTCTTCCTGAAGGAGATATTTTTTTTCTAAGTCGTTATATAATTTTCCCCAATCTGGTCCCATTCTACACCAATGGTCCAATGAACAAGTAACAAAACTTAAGTGGGACCATCTCATTAAAATTTTGTCCTAGAATTATCAAGCAACACACAATTGTCCAAGGAACTTAATTAAGGATCCTACATGTATATATACATGTGTATACTTATATGACTCTACATACATACTCTTCTTAAAAATTGTTCAATTTAGCCACAAATTTTCCAAAATTGACACTTCAGTCCCAAGTTTTCGTAACCGCTCCAATGTACGAAAATACGGGTTCTAATATTATGATATCTACATAAATTTTTTGTTACTTTTATTAACTATTATTTCTTGTATTATTATTTCTAATAGTTTATTTCCGCATAGTATTTTTGTTTGTTTTTACTGTATATTATTTCTTCTTTAATAAACTGTAATTCTTGTATCCGTTCTTGTCTATGATTAATTAGTCGTTCTAATATTTCGTTATCAGTATGTTGTCTAATTTCTTTTTCTAACCATTCTATATGTCCAACTAAATATTCTTTATATTCTTTTAATTCCTTGATAAATTCTTTAGTTTTTCATATCCATTTATTTATAAATGTTACGAATTTAATTTGGGGTAAAATCATTTTATAAAGAATTTAAACAAGGAACTTCTTGGGCGGCGACCCAAGCATTTTTTATAATTATTAGTTTGTTTTAAATATGTTTCATTATTGGAATTCTTAGGTAGAAGGTGTTTGTGTTTTAAGTTGAAAGACATTGGTACATTTGTAATATTTTGAAGATTATTGTGTTTTGAGACTTGGTCTGTAGATGGACATTAAAGAACTGAAGATGTGAGAAAATGGCACTTGGAGCAGCCTCTACAAGTAGCCTACGAGTCGTAGTCACCACTACGACTCGTAGTCACCACTATGACTTGTAGTCATGCCTTATAGAGGAAAACAATGAGTATCAAAAGTTGGCACACACAGTACACCACTATGACTCGTAGTCATGCCTTATAGAGGAAAATAATGAGTATCAAAAGTTGGCACACACAGTACGAGCTAACCTTACGATCTGTAGGGTCTTCTACGAGTCGTATGTGAGGTTCGTAGTGCCCAGGTATAGATTATAAATTTTCACAAGTGTTGGGTCTACTACGAGATTGGGACCTATGAGTTGTAAGACACCCTACGACTCGTATTTGAGGTCTCGTAGCCCCGATCTACAACTTTTTAGAGGGTGACCCAGTTTGTTATTGTTAGACCCTGTATGTCCTTGATTGGATCGACTAGGAAATGTTTGGGATCAAAAGTGAAATTTTGCAAAGTTGGGTTCTTGAAGACAATTTTGTAGTGCCATTTAAAATGGTGTTGGACTCTAATTGGTCCAAGTGTGTGGGTGGACCATCTATCTTGACCAAGATTTTCCTATATATATATATATATATATATATGAAATGACCCTTATCTTTATTTCATTTCATTTCCCATACTTAGAAAATTTGAGCAAGCTTAAGAAACCAAGAAGACCCTCTCGGCCAAGACTTTGAAAGGGTGAAATTTCTTTTTCTTCACTTCAAAATTATTTTGACGATACCAACCTACTATTTTGAGTCTCCTAAGTAGTTTGAAGGTGTAGTTGGAGCAAGAATTCACCTCTTTTGTCAACTTTGGCAACCCTAGCTCATTTAAGGAGTTGAAGTGGCAAGGTGAGATTTAATGTTGATTTATGTGTTATAAAGGTTGCATGTATGTTGTAGTATGTTAAATTGAAGGAAAATCATGAAATATTGAATGTTGGGGGTGAATTGTGTGGGTGTAGTGTTGGCCGAATAGGTATGGGTATGTGGTGTAGTGTGGTATTGTGTTGCAGCTACGAATTGGTACTTAGTTAGTGTAATATGATCATTGTAGGGTGAAGAAATGATTGGAAACTATCCATGTGTGCATGTGGTATCTTGGCCAAAATCCTTGGAATAATGTTACATGATGTTACATAGCGCTATTATTGTTATAATGTTGTTTGAGTTGATTATTGATGTTGTTGGACTATTGTGGTTGTTGTTGTTGTTGATTGAGCTGAGTTGAATTCTCAGGATAGAATATTTTAAGGGGAAATACTGCCCAAATTTTTATAGAATTAAGGGCAAAGTTGGAATTTAATGCCCAAGAAGTCTTTAGTTCATTGTTTGACATTGTTATGACTTGTTTGTAGACTTTGGACACCCCGAAGCATAAGTTGGATTAGGTTTGCGTTTGGATTGAATTGGAGGGTGTTTGAGGTATGTAAAGCAACTTTTCCTTTTGGCATGTCCTAGTTAAAAATAGGCTATGATATGAGCCTCAAGGGAACTCTATTCTCACAATCCGAGCATATGTATGACCCGTACTTGTTCCTTGGCATTCTTATGTTAATTTGTCATAATATTGGCTCTCTATTCTCACAATCCGAGCATATGTATGACCCGTACTTGTTCCTTGGCATTCTTATGTTAATTTGTCATAATATTGGCTCTTATGTCTTTGAAATTTGTAAGTTGCAAGAATATGTAAAATTTGAGTAATTTTGAAAGAATTTATTCTTTATTGATTTTTAAAACTCTAAATGTCCGTAACATTGGTAGAAAGCTCGAATTGCCTTAAAAAAACAGTTTTGAAATGCCTCATAGGAGTTTGTATAATCTAGAATGCGTATGTTCCTTGTAGGTTGGGCCAGCTTGGGTCCCCACTGATCGTAGGTCCTGCGTTGCCTTTTTATGCGATTTTGACAACATTTGAAGGAATTTGTAAAAATTATTATTTCGAATTTAAATATGACTATTTTACTTATCTTTTGGATTTATGAAAATAGTTTTATGCATATGATTACTCACTACTCCGCTCGTGCCTACTATGATATCGTTCGTCGATTCCCGAGCCAGTTAATTATCGTGCGTATTATGATATACTCCGGTGTTAGGCTGTGTTTGACAGTGGGTACGGGGACGGCGATACGTAACGCCCGGCTCACTTGTCTATTATGTGGTTTTTGGTACTATGCTATGCTAGGTGAGTACGGGGATGGCGATACATAATGTCCAACTCGCTCATGCTATTTCTACGTTTTGATATGTGAGTACAGGAACGGCGATATGTAATGCCCGACTCGCTTATGCTATTTCTATGTTTTGATATGTGAGTACAGGGACGGCAATACGTAACCTCACTTGTATATTATGCGGTGTTTGGTGATATACTATGTTTGGGTGAGTATGGGGATGGCGATACGTAACGCTCGACTCGCTTATGCTATTTGTATGATGTGATATGTGATGGGGATTCAGAGATTTGCAACTTTCTGGTGTTATGCTGTAGTATGGCGCCATTGACGGGTGGGCGACCATCGTTCCTATGCGTTAGGCATGATTTGTAAATTTAAAAGTAACCTTTTTGATATTTTTGGATATGCATTTGTCTTTTATACTTTTGTTTCAAATATTACTCAGATTTATATTTTGTACATCCTGTTTTACATACTCGGTACATATTTCGTATTGACCCTCCCCTTTTCTTCGAGGGCTGTATTTCATGCCCGCAGGCATCGACATACAGTTTGGTGACCCACCAGCTTAGGATACAGTTTGTTGTTTGAAGTGTTCCCCTTGCTTCAGAGCTTACTTTTGATACCTACACTTGTTCGTTATTTTGCATATACGTTATTCGAGGGTACGGTGGGGCCCTGTCCCATCTTATGATTCTGTCAGTCTATTTAGAGGTCTATGGATGTATATATGTGTGGGTTGTGCCCAGTCTGTACAATTATATATGTATGATGTGTATGTTAAGCGATTTTACCCGCCATGGTAGCCTTGTCGGCCCGTATATGTATATATAATGTTCTGTTGAGATTTTCTGAGTGCAGGTTTAATTTGGGATAGTTTGTAAAATAAAGGAAACTCAGCCAAAAGTTTTGTAAAAATAAGTCATCTATTTGTAATTCGATTTGCGATCGTGTTTGGGAGGCCCACTCGGGCCCTAGCCACAGCCCACGGAGTTGGATCGTAACAGTTATAAAAGGGGGTCAAAATAAAATTTGACCCCCATTTTCATTTCTACACCCTAATTTCGTTGTAAATCCCCAAACCTTCCCCCTCTCCCCCCATTCACTATTTCGATCAAATTTCGTCTACTCCAGCAAGGACACTATTTTTCTAGGGTTTTCTGCATCATTTGCTCTTTACTATGCATCAGTTTGATTCCCCTCTCATTGGGTAAGCTTCGTGATTAATTTTAGTACATTATTTTGGTGAATTTTACTCTTGAGATGACTATGTGCTTAGTTTAATCATGAGGAGTTATACTCATGTGATGATGTTGTCTTTAAAGATGAAATGTAGGGTTTGAGTGCTTTAAAATTCTGTTTTGATTTTTGTTAGAAAATCTTGTATGAGTGGTCATAGCAGTGAAAGTAATGGTCCCCTGAATGTAGTATTTAATTGTGATCTGAATATTAGGCATGTTATTTTCGGAGTAGAATGTTTGGAAATGGGGGTATGTTTTTAATATGTCACTTCTTGTTAGCCTTATTTGAAATTGTTTGAATTGCACTGCACCTCAATGGAATGCAAGTTTGGAGATGAATTTATCCTTGGATGTGCTTAATATAATATGGAATTTACTTTGATTCTTAGGGGGTAATGGTTGTTCTAACTGTCTGATTCTGTAATGGGTCTATTTAGGTGCCAAATCTATTGTATTGTTCTTATAACTGCCAACTCTTAAATTGTGTTTGTTTAGCTTGTACTTTTTGTGAAAAAATGATAGGCACTCCTGGTGCCTTCTGTTTTCAACTACGAGGACTCTCTATGACTCGTAGGCTCCCCTACAAGTCGTAGTGGTCCCTCATAGCAAGCTCTAGTCACCTGTGGTTCTTTTATGTTTCTCATAAGAGACCCATATATGACTCGAAGTACCTGCTATGACTCATAGTAAAGGTCTAGTAAGCCTGACTGAGTTTTTAAAATGGTCTTTGGAATGAGGTACGAGGCCAGACTACAACTCGTAGGTCCCCCTACGAGTCATAACTGGACCTCGTATCTGCAGACCTACAACTGCATTAGTGATCTTTCTTTTGGTTTGTTTTGCTTCTATTTTTAAGAGTTTGCGTTTCTTGTTCTTTGTTAGGTGATCATTGTTTGGTCAAACATCTTGAAGCTCACATGTTGTTGTGTGGTTGGTTTGCAGATAAAATGCCTCCAAAGGATAAACGAGCAACCCAGACATTTCAGTGGAGGTTGATTGATGAATCCTCTGAGACTGAGCAATCGAAAGGCTCTGTGAAAGTCCACAGAGTCAGGATAGACCCTGAGGCAAATGTGCCTCAAACTTGGGGCCACACTAGTATGGCCCCAGTAGAAGTTGAAAGTCCCTCCCAGACTGAGGAGAAGGGTAGCGATGATAGGTCCGAGAGCAGCTCACCATAGATGACCTCCAGACACACTGAGACAGATTCTAAAGAGGGGTCACAAGCTCAGCAGGAGGACATCCAATCACAGCCCCCAGCCAAACGCAGATGGTGTGTCCCAAGGATGAAGGAGATATATGACCAAGGGTTAGAGCCTAAGGGACAGGGCAAACCGATACAGCAATTTCATGAGTAGTCTAGATTGAATGACTCACGGTTAGATAAGGTACCAAGATTGGATAAGGAGATAGACAGACACGGACTACGATGGACTACACAGTAGCTAGGCAAGTATGCCGCTTACGTGGTTGGTGAGTTTTATGCAGCCTATCTTGCAACATTTGGTCGAGGGTTACAGAAGAACAAGAAGTCGATTGAGCAGCCGAGGTTACGAGTGGTGTCAGTCAGGGGTCGGACAGTTCCTATTTCGGAGGATATTATTCGACGGATTTAGTTTAGGCCCACCTTTAGAGTGCCTCAGTCCACCACAGAGTATGACAGTCGTATTGACAAAATGAGGAGAATGGTGAGTGAAAAAAATACTGGGGCCAAGACTGAGCTGCTACAGTGGATAGCTAGCCAGATATTGAGAGGGTTCGAACCGACATGGGTTACAAACTACGTTGATCCGATAGTTAAAGCCCACCTCTCTTTCTGTCCAAGTTTTGGTGGTCCATTATACATTGGCGTATCCAATCCACTTTCATGGATAACATGATCACCGAGCAGTGTTATTAGCTAGCATTCTAGCTCGTTATGAGATCAATTGGGCCTGAATTATCTCTGAGCAGATGCACGAGTCTGCCGTCATGACAAACACCTCATTGCCATTCCCTGTTTTGATCCACCGAATATGTAGTGCAACAGGTGTGCCTATAGACCCCTACTAGGACTAGTATATTGAGGCCACATGCACTATGGATCCTAGCCTGATAAAGGCTGATGAGAACCCTGTTGTCGTACTACGTGCAGCTCCTCCGTCCATCCCAGATCCATTCTCAGTTGAGCATCAGACTAAGGGTCCGATTCTAGCTACCACCAGTACTAGTCTAGCCACCTCAGAGCCTTCATCGGCTGTTGAGATTGAGTCCATGCCATCCTCCAGTACACTAGCACCAGCAGCATCTACATTACAGGTTGATTCTATTATCTCTGCTGTTGCTTTTTAGATACTATTATATAGGGTGGCTATGGTGGAGTCCAGGCTACAGGCTTTAGCAGCACAGGTCAAACCTTGGGTCAGTCAGACCGTTAGGGACTCAGAGCAGAGGATGAAGGCATTCACTATGCATTAGTAGATGAGAGAGTTAGGGCGGTAGATGCTAAAGTGGATGCATTTGAGGCGAGAGTCCAGTGGAGGCTTGAGGGTGCTTGGGTTGCTGACACGAGCGGAGTGACACAGGAGTTGGCCAAATTTAACGCTGACCTTTTGCAGATGTTAGCAGCCCCTATTGAGTCCCGGAGGTGGCACCGGCGGGTGATAAAGTGTTTGATTGGTTAGCTGACCGATTGCATGCCCATGGAAAGAGTCCCCTCGAGCATGATGACCCAGAGTTCCGCCAGAAGAAGCCTAGACCTGATGACCCAGCAACACCGGAGGAAGAGCTGATACCAGAGAAGGTAGTATAGGATTAAATATTATTGGCGGCTATACAGAGAGATAGGGAGCAGCAGAGGTCACATGGAGAGGGTAGTTCACATAGAGCTGTGACCCAAGTAGCTGAGGAGGAGGTCGTGACTCAGGACCCTGCAGACCAGACAGAGACCAGTGCTTGATGCACCATGATGTTTGACCCTTTTGACCCCAGTCCATATCTTTTATATATGGATACGTTATTCCTTCTGTTAGACAATATTTTTATTATGTTGGTTTTTGGATTTGTTATGTTGGATATTCTTTTTACTTATATTTTGGATGTTAGTTTTTGGTTTTTAATGTATGTATATCTATATCTCTATGTTATCGTGTTTGGTTTATCATTGTTGTCTTTACTTTGAGGACAAAGTATTCTAATTTCGTGGGTGTGGGAAGTTATGGATTAAGGTGAAGACTGAGTAGCCTCAAGTCCATAACTTTCCTTATTTTTGATCCCAAGGTTTTCTTGTTGTGATTCTTTTTCCTTGTGGATGTTTAATTTTCTGTTGAACCTACATGTTAAGCAGTATAGATATTGTGTAAATTCATAGTAGTGTTATCTGTTGGAATATACATAGTCTTTAAATGCTTTTTAAATTTTGATGAAAAATTAGGTACCCTCAAAATTTTTTAGATTGTGGTTATTGACCCATTCATGCATTTCTAGCAATGTTTGTTCTAATAATGTAAACATAAGCTGAGCCTTGAAGCATGACCTATGAGTCTATACTTGATTGTGTGTGCAATGCCATGTGCGTTGCGAGCTTATTTTGCTACATTCATATATCATGTATAGACTTAGAAATTGCCTTGTTACTCTAAGATTGGTTTGGTGATGCCATTGATTTGGAAAGGATCTTAGGCCTTTGTTCTTTTAGTGAACCCACTTTTAGCCTAAATGACCTACCAAATGAGTAAGTGAATCCCTTGTTTCAAATTTTTGAGCTTCTCATGTACTCATTCTTTCTTGACACCTTACTAGCTTAACCTGCCTAAAATACTTGCCTAAATGACCTACCAAATGAGTGAGTGAATCCCTTGTTTCAAATTTTTGAGCTTCTCATATACTCATTCTTTCTTGACACCTTACTAGCTTAACCTGCCTAAAGTAGTGACACCTTAGCCACTACTTGCCTAAAATACTATACCAAAGCCCCCTGAACCTATGTTACAAGCCCATAAGTCCTAAAGTGATCCAAATCCACTTTGTTACCAAGCCGGAAGATGAGTATAGAGGCAAGCCTATAGTGTTAGTCATTTTGCATGAATTTTATTTATCAGAGTGAGAATGTTCCCTTAGTCCCTGAATTCTAAATGGTTCTTGAGTGAGTAAGAGGGACTTCTTTTCTAAGAGGGCATTTGCACTACTTGATTAGCATATGGCTATGCCAGTGATTGTGGATGGTTGATGCTCCTTAGCTTATCATAGTTAGGTTGCCAGATTCATCATCATGTTTTTATTGTGCTTAGTAGCTTGCAATCTATTTTGAAAATGATAGTTGGGTACTTGGATTAGAATAAATGATGTATATGCCCTTCGTATGGCTGCTATGTATTTCTCATTGTTTGCGAAGATTGAGTTGTCACTTGAGGACAAGCAACAATTCTAAGTTGTGGGTGTTGATGTGCTGTCAAAATTCAGCACATTTGATGCCTAAAAATGGGATTTTATGAGTTCTTAATGCGACTTTTTATGGTTATTATTTATTCTTGTGTTGTTCTAGATGAAAAGTTAGGTTGGCATGATTTTGGAGGAAAATTGCAGATTTTGCTGAAGCATAGGACATATGAGTTCACCTACGAGTCGAAGCCCAAGCTATGAGTCGTAGGGTGTTATCGTAGAAAGAAACAGAGACCAAAACTCAGAAATCTGCTAAGTAGAGGTCAACCTTACAAGGCCACCCTACGAGTCGTAGGTCTCACTAAGACTCACATAAGTGTACTCATAGCAGGAAATAGAGAGCCCAAACTTTGGATCAACAACTGAAGGCCTAGAGTACAAGAGGAGTATATGAGTCATAACCTAAGCTATGACTCATATGAGTGGGCATACCAGTTGAGTCCAAAATGCCAAGAACCTAATATGAGACCCCGATTATGGCTCGTAAATCACCCTATGAGTTGTACCTGTGAAGTGAACCAAATGCTAAGTGTCTTTTCTATGTAATTTTTAGGGTAAATTTGTAAACACTATAAATACATTGAGTTAAGGTTTTACTTTTTTGAGAGACAAGAACAGATTGTAGATGGTAGATATTGAACATCACCTTTGAATATTCTCTCAAGAATTTTCTAGGGTTTTAGCTTAGTTTATCATTTTCTCTTGGAAAACCCACTTTTGGAAATTGCAAATCTTGCCATGTAAGATGGTGACCTAGGACCTTGTAGACCAGCCAGAGGCCAGTGCTTGATGCACTATGATGTTAAATTGCAAATCTTGCCATGTACTCATTGTCAATCTATCAAACTTTTGGTTTGCAATTGGTGGTGTCTTTAACATTCATTGCATTAGGTAAAATTCTCAATCATATCTTATATTTGCATTTTTGTTGGTTTTGCCTTAGCCATGAGTAGCTAAGCACCCACAACTTGGGGTTGTGGGAACAATGTGTAGTTGACTTGATATGACATAGGTTAGTGCATTTCTATGATAGAAGTTTTGCATGTATTGACTATTTTTCTTTGTTATGATTGTTATTTGGTAGTGGCCAACACAAAACCCCGCCTACTATCACGATCTCAGCCAAGGTAGTGACGAATAGGAAAAGAGAAATAGATGGTAGGATTCAATTGATGTGTTCTCATCTAATCAACCAAACTTGACCAAGGGGAGGTTGACTGGGACAATAGGTAACGATTAGTTGGCATGCTATGATTTCCAACCAAGTGCCATGGTGAAATTCAACCTTCACCTTCACAAGAGGGCTGAAAGAATCTAAGTTACTATCCTACATATGAATCTCTAATTGTGGTTATGTTATCTAGGTTAATCAAGTCAACGAACCATGGGAACACTATTCCTAAGTTGTCCCTCAAATTGAGTATTTTCTCGCATCATAGTATAATATTTATTTTACTTTGTTCTTGAATTGCAACACCACCACCCCCCAATTTAGAGATTTTAGTTATAGATACTTGAAATGATTGAGACGGAATTCTCATAGTCAAGCCCTATATTCCATGTAGATTTATAATTACTGACAGAAACCGCTTTATTATTGGAACGTGAACATCATCACACGGCGAATGGGGAACTCGAAGGGAGCCCAAAAAAGCCTCTTATCATATCAATACACATCCTTGATCGCAGAAGAAATAATACAACAACAATACATAGAAAAGGGGAAATACGGGGCTAAGGGACATCTTTGATACCATAAAAACATAACAAGTCAATAGTGTAGCATTAAAATATCATAAGGTTCCAACAAGACCTCTAATACATAAATAGGAGCGGGGGCCAAGACAATCTCTGGGCTCACCATCATAGCCATAAATTTCCAATATAAAACAACACCTCTAATACTTAGATAGGAGTGGGGTCGAAGACAATATCTGGGCTCACCCTTATAGCCATAAGTTTCCAATATAAGAAGAGTCAATACATAGTATAAATCAGAAAAAGTATGTCCTCGGAGTTGAGGACTCACCAACTTGCTTTGAGGGAAATTACTACCCATGTGGAGGAGGAGAATGATCAAGTGGAGCTCTGATTTCTACATGGTAACATCATGTAGGCATAGAGTATGTGTTAATATGTTTAAATGTACTAAGTATTTAGGATGCAATGACACATGAGATAGGCAACATAGGCAAACTGCAATATCATAAGCAATGGATAGCATAATAACAATATGACATGTATGAATGATACTTAAAGTAAAACATGCTTATATAGAACATATTACATATATATGAAGAGGCATTTTGATGGATTGTCACACCTTACAATCCATGGTGATTGAGGTATCGACCCCTCAATTGGTTTATGGTTGTCTCACCCTACCATCCATGGTGATTGTGGTATCAACCCCTCAATTGGTTAATGGTTGTCTCACCCGACCATCCATGGTGATTGAGGTATCGACCCCTCAATTGGTTTATGGTTGTCTCACCCTACCATCCATGGTGATTGTGGTATCAACCCCTCAATTGGTTAATGGTTGTCTCACCCGACCATCCATGGTGATTGAGGTATCAATGCCTCAACAGGTTACTGGTTGTCTTACCCTACCATCCATGGTGGTTGAGGCATCACATCCTCAACTAGGGATGGTTAACTTACAATACTATAAGTACTTTTTATGGAAAAAACACATATAAACATTCCTTTCATCATCATAATGTCTTTCAAAACTAGGTCATGCAATGAATCATCAATGACTCAAGAATCCAAAATCTGGATATTTAATCAAACACTTGGCTGGTGTGTAATGCTAGTGTAAGATCATGCAATTCAAGACTGAAATTATGCAAGAAAATTAAATGTGAAACCACCCACCGACACTTGGTAATACCCTCATGTAAGATACATCAAATCACATAATGGATCATACATTCATAGCTCAAAACTTGCATAAAAAGTCACAAGTTTATGAAACCCCAATATAGTTCATAGTCAAATTCTTAATAAGCAGTAACCATAAGTAAATCAACTTAGAACCATGCATTTTAGGTAAAAAGGAAGGTTAGGCACCATGGGTAAAAGGACCTAATGGTTGAAACCCACTACCGTAACTTAGGAGATTTCCTTGGTGAAGATTGAGATGAGAACTTGAAGCGTGAATGAAATCCTTAGATACGGAAAGAGATTAGGACACTTGAATTTTGAGTGAAATATTTGTCTAAGTGTTTAAGTGAGTATTAGGGAATGTCTTGTATGATATGGTGTTGAAATATGGCTAAGTATAAATATTTTTACACATAGTAAGACTTAGGTCCAAATCCTAAAGGCCTTGGACCAAATCAACAAAATTGGGCAAAAATATGCATCCCCGCACCCTGGACACATCGCACCAGGGGTGCGGAATACTCTCTACAAATCATCACTTTAAAAAGTTAAATTTTGATATGGTTGTTCTAAAATTGGGGTTAGACCCATTTCCCACTTAATTTTGCCCCCCGATCAAGAATATGAAGTTGGGTTTTTAAAATCACGCACAGATTTTTAGATATATAAAAATTACGATTTTGGGCACTTTCGAGGCACATTTTCGGGCACTTTTGGGGTCATTTCGATATCTTTCCCTTGGGAATATTACTCCCTGAATATCAAAGAAACATATATAAGAGAAGTAAACATGATAAATTCATCCTACACAAGAATGCAACAATACACTTAAACATCATTTCAAAAAATTTGACATGTGTCAAATCACCATGAACTTGTCAATTTGAACATGAATGTATGCAAATGACTTAGGGCCGAAACTTAAGACTTGAGATCACATAGGGAACTTGGATTAGTACCTAAGGCTTGAGTAAAAGAGAGATAGGGATACCACTTTTGTATGTCCTCCTTGACCTCCCATGTAGCACTTTCGACTTGTTGATTCCTCCGAAGGACCTTAACGGAAGCCACATTCTTATTCCTCAACCTCTTCACTTGTCTATCCAAGATCTCTACAAGAACCTCTTCATAAGTCAAGTTGTCTTCAACAACATCCACAACATCTAATAGAACAATAGCATTTGGGTCACCCACACATTTTCTCAACATGGATACATGAAATACCGAATGAACCAAGTCCATTTCAATATGCAACTCCAACTCATAAGGCACCTTACTAATCCTCCTCAACAACCTATAAGGACCTACATATCTTGGACTCAATTTACCTCTTTTTACCAAAATGAACCATACCCATCATGGGTGATACCTTCAAATAGACCCAATCACCAACTTCAAATTCAAGATCACTTCTCCTCGAATCGGCATAGGACTTTTGATGACTTTAGGCTATTTTAAACCTTTCTCTAATCAGTCTTACCTTCTCCATAGCCTCTATGACTTGATTCGAACCTAACAATGCCATTTCCCCTACCTCAAACCATCCAACTGGGGACCTATAACGTCTAACATAGAGGGCCTCAAAAGGAGCCATACCAATGCTAGAATATAGTTATTATTATAAGCAAACTCAATCAAGGGAATATGATCATCCTAACAACCCTTGAACTCCAATACAAAAGCTTTAAGTATATCCTCAAGAGTTTGGATAGTTCTTTTGGCTTGGCCGTCCATTTGAGGTGAAAGTCCATACTAAGCTTTACCTTGGTACCAAGACCTCTTTGGAAGGATCTCAAAAAGTGAGAAGTGAATTGAGCACCACAATTCGATATGATAGAACAAGGCACCCCATGCAATCTAACCAATTCATGAATGTACAATCTAGCATAGTTTGCGGCCCTATAAGTAGTCTTAACTTGTAGAAAATGAGCTGACTTTGTCATCTGATTAACCACAACCCAACCAACTTGTGAGGCATCACAATACAACACAAACCCCTACAACACTTCTGGTAGAGACAAGATAGGAGCGGAGAAAAGCTTATCCTTCAAGGTTTGGAAACTCTTTTCACACATATTAGTCCACACAAATTTAACCTTCTTTTGAGTCAACTTAGTCATGGGAGAGGCAATAGAAGAGAACACATTCACAAATCTTCAGTAGTAACCCATTAAGCCCAAGAAGCTTCTAATATCTGTTGGGGTCGAAGGTCTAGGCCAATTTCTAATCACTTTCATTTTCTTACAATCCACCTTAATACTATCCCCTAACATCACATGACCTAGGAAGGCAACATCTTGCAACCAAAACTCACACTCCTCATACATAGCATAAAACTTCTCTTCCCATAATTTTTGCAACACCACCCTCAAATAACTAACATGCTCCTCCTCACCATGAGAATAGATCAAGATATCATCGATGAAAACCACAACAAATAAATCATTGTAGGGTTTAAAAACCCTATTCATAAGATCCATAAAGATAGTCGGTGCATTGGTCAACCCAAAAGACATAACCACAAACTCATAATGCCCTTGCCTAGTCCAAAAAACCATCTTGGGAATATCACACTACCTCACCTTCACGTGATGATACCCGAACTGAAGATCAATCTTAGAGAAGTGACTATCCCTTTGAAGTTTGTCAAATAAATCATTAATCCTTGGGAGAGGGTACTTATTCTTTACGGTGAACCAATTGAGTTACCGGTAGTCAATGCACATTCTAATGGACCCAACCTTCTTTTTCATAAACAACACCAGTGCACCCTAAGGTGATTAGCTAGGCCTAATAAAACTCTTCTCCAATAAGTCCCAATTTCTCCTTCAACTTCTTTAACTCTGTCAGGTCCATATGGTAAGGGGAACAAAAATGGGTTGAATATCGAGAAGGAGGTATATACTAAAGTCTATTTCCCTTTTGGGAGGAACACCAGGAAGGTCACTAGGAAAGACATCAGGAAGCTCATTTACCACCGGAACTGATTCTATAGGAATGACTTTGGACTTAACATCCCTAACCCTCACAAGATAATAGGGGACACCCCTTAGAGATAAAATTTTGGGCTTTAATGCAATAGATAAACCTGCCCTGGACCACCACATCATGACCCTTCCACTCAAGGATAGGTTTCATTTGGGAATTGGAATTTGGCCCTACGAATTCTACAATCAATAGAGACAAAATATGCATACAACCAATCCATCCCAAGAATAATATCAAAGTCCACCATATCCAACTCAACAAGATCACAAAGAATTTTTTTATGTAAAATACAAAAGCAATAATTTCTATTATCTTTCTAGCAACAATAGATGCACCAATGGTAGTCGACACCTCATAAGACTCACACAACAATTCGGGCTCAACATGAAACTTTTTGGTAACAAAAGAAAGAGTGGCACTTGGGTCTATCAATTTATACACATCAAAATCAAGAACTTTTAACATATTAGTGACGATATCGAGCATCTCATCAACCCCTATTCTCCCTTAGAATGCATAGAACTAATTGTGCCTTGGGGCACCACCTTGTTTACCTCCTCTCCCCAAAGGAACCACATTTGTATCTCGGCCTTGAGGATGAACATCTTTATACTTGCTTTGATTTTAAGGACAATCAACCTTCTTATGACCCACTTCCCCATAACTATAGCAAGCATAAGTATCCCGTAAGCATGGAGCATCATGACCTCTACCACATCTTAGGCACATAGGTCTAGGTACCACACAACCACCTTCTTATGGCCTTGGGTTTTCATTAGCAAATATCCCACTAGGAAAATGGGCCCTTTTGGCCTCACTACTCCTCCAGTTCCTCAACCTTTCCCCTTCCAATTGCTTGGAATAAGTCATTAGGTGAGAAACATCCATGTCACTAATCAATATAACAACATGACACTCCTTATTTACCAAATCGGATACACCTATCACGAACTTGTTCAATCTAGACCTTGGGTCGACAACAAATTATGGAGTATATTTTGAGAGTTAGTTGACCTTGAGGGTATACTCCCTCACATTCATAGATCTTTACTTCAAATTTATAACTCCATCATTTTGTCCTCCCTAAGTGCAAGAGGGAAGAACCGGTTGAGACATGTCGCCTTAAACCCCTCTCATAGAATCATATTGTTGTTCTCTTTCTCTAGTTTGCATTGGGTAAACAATATTTGGGCCACCCCCCTGAGTTGGTAAGCCAATAATTCCGCCATCTCCTCCGACCTAACACACATAATAGCTAACACTTTGTATATATCATCAACAAATTCTTGAGGGTCCTAATAACATTTAGACCTATAGAACTCTGGTGGGTTCATCCTCATAAATTCTCTCACCTGAGATGCCGAAGTAGGAGCATGAGGGACTTGGGCCCCTTGATTGACTTTATTAGCCATGGCTTGAGCTAACAAGGTCAGAGCATCTCGGAGGTCTCCATGAGTCAATTGTTCCTCAGGAGTGCAGGCTCTTCTTCCTCTTGTGTTAAACATGATTTAAAAATGGTAAAGAATATTCATTAGAGGGGAAACCTTACCTAACTTCTATAGCATGAAATAGATCATGAAGGAGGAAAACATTTCCTAAAATATCTCGTAGCGTCTTACTCATAGTTGTGGTGCAGAACATAACCATGAATGAGACTCTAATCAATGCGGTCTTTTGGATGTTGAGGACCATTAACAACCTAGTTCCCTGATATCATACTTGCCACAACTAGGTCCTAGGACCTAGATGTGACACGACGAATGGGGAACCTGAAGGGACCCAAAACAAGCCTCTTAGCATATCATTATACATCCTTGGTCGCGGAAGAAATTATGCAACAACAATAGATAGAGAAAGGGAAATATGGGGCTAAGTTATATCATTGATACCACAAAAACATAGCATGCCAATAGTGTAGCATTAACATATCATGAGGTTCCAACAATACCTCTAATACATAGATAAGAGCGGGGGTAAAGAAAATCTCCGGGTTCACCCTCATAGCCATAAGTTTGAAACATAAAAAGAGTCAATATATAGCATAAATCAAGAAAAACATGCCCTTGGAGTTGAGGACTCATGAACTTTAAGGAAAATAGTACTAGCCCTGTGGAGGAGGAGGATGATCAAGTGGGGCTCTGGTTCCTACATGGTAACATCATATAGGCATAAAGTGTGCATTAGTATGTTTGACTGTACTAAGAATGTAGGATGCAATGCACCAAGAGCAATGCAACATAGGCAAAATGCAATATCATAAGCAATGGATAGCATAATAACAATATGATGGGTATGAATGATGGTTGAACTAAAACATGCTTATATAGAATATATTACATATGTAATAAGAGATCAACATTATGATGGATTGTCACTCCATGCCATCCATGGTGATTGAAGTATACACCCCTCAATTGGTTAATGGTTTTCTCACCCATACCATCCATGGTGATTGAGGTATCAATATCTAAATTGGTTGATTGTTGTCTCACCCTATCATCCATGGTGATCGAGGTATCAACCCCTCAATTGATTGATGGTTGTCTCACTCTACCATCTATGGTGATTAAGGTATCAACCCCTAAATTGGTTGATGGTTGTCTGACCTTACCATCCATGGTGATTGAGGTATCACCTCCTCAACTAGGCATGGTCAACTTACAATACTATAAGTACTTTTCATGGCAACAACTCAAATAAACATTCCTCTTATCATCATAAAGTCATTTAACTCATAAGACATGCATTAAACCTTCAAAGACTCAAGAATCCATAAAAACTTATATAAACATTCCTTTCATCATCATAAAGTATTTCAAATCATAGGTCATGCAACGGATAATCAATGACTCAAAAATCTAAAATCGGATATATTTTCAAACACTAGCATAAGTAT
>DF357726.1:100752-113076 GCA_000787875.1 Solanum virginianum
TCTCAAACACTTGATGGGTGTGCAATGCTACTGCAAGATGATACAATTCAAGAGTGAAATCATGGAAGAAAATATAATGTAAAACTACGCATCAACACTTCTTAATACTCGTATGCAAGATATATCAAAACCCCTTATCAAATTACATAATGGATCTTATATGCATAGCTCAAAACATGCTTAAACAGTCACAAGTTTATGAAATCCCAATATAGTTCATAGTCAAATTCATAATAAGTAGAACCCATAAGTAAATCAACTTAGAACCATGCATTTTAGGTAAAAAGGATGGTTAGGCACCAAGGGTGAAAGGGCCTAATGGTGGAAACCCACATACATTAACTTTGGAGATTTTCTTTGGTAAAGATTGAGATGAGAACTTAAAGCTTGAATGAAATTCTTAGATCCGGAAAGAGAATGGGAAATTTGAAGTTTGAGTGAAATATTTGTCTAAGTATTTGAGAGAGTATTGGGGAATGTCTTGTATGATATGGTATTGAAATATCACTAAGTATATGTATTTTTACGAATGGGAAAACTTAGGCCCAAGACCCAAAGGCTTTGGATTGAATCAACAAGATTGGGCAAAAGTAGGCATCTCTATGCCCTGGTCATGTTGTGGCAGGCGTGCGGAATGCTCTCTAGAAATCGTCACTTTAAAAATTTTATAAATTTTGATATGATTGCTCTAAAATCGGGGCTAGACCCATTTTCCACTCAATTTTTCTCCTCGATCAAGAATAAAAGGTCAAATTTTTAAATTCTCACATAGATTTTGAGATATATGGTAATTAGGATTTTTGGCACTTTCAAGGCACATTTGTGGGCACTTTTCAGGGTCATTTTAGTTGGCACATGCGCTAATCTGTAATTGTTTGCTAGATGACTATCTGATTCTATTTTGAAAAGGGGGTGTGGGTATTTGAGTTTGAGATTGATATTACATATGCCATTAGGTTGCAATTTGTGTTACTGTACTACCTGTGTAGATTAAGTCCGTCGCTTGAAGACAAGCAATAATTTTAAGTTGAGGGTGTTGATGTGTTGCCAAAATACAACACATTTGATGCTTAAAACATGAAATTTGTATCTTCTCAATGGACATTAGTTGGTTTTATATGTTTTGGTGCTATGTTTGTAGGATTGCATGGTTGGCCATGATTTTGGGAAGAAATACAGAAGTTGTTGATTTTTGATAAAGTAGGAGACCCTTTATGGACCATGGTTCACCCTACAGCTATGAGGGAATAATTTTCTAAAGTTGATTAAATGAACATGAAAATGAGTTATGGAATGATTTATGAGTCATAGAGCATGCCTCATGCCCTGAGGACTCATCTCGTAACCATCACTGCATGGCTTGTATCTTACACTTCCTTGTTTTTGGGGCCATGGTACCTGAAATGCACATATTTAATGTCATGATTATCCAACATCTACTGGAATGAAAATCAAGAAATTATTAGAACCAATGACAGATGAACTAATGAAGCCACGTTTACAGGCCGTAGTCAGAACTATGAGTGGTAATAGACCTTCATACATGACTCGATACAATAAACTTAATTACTAGAAATATTTCTATGAGCCCAAGTACGACTCTTAGAACATTCTACAGGTCATAGACTAAGCTATAGATGTAGTTGTAGACTTGAAATTTTGAAGATGTCACCCTACGAGACATATTTACAAGTCATAGACTAAACTACGACTCGTAGAAGGCCTCATCTAATACAGTCTCAGAATCTCTAAGCTACTAGATCTTTTCATAGGAGGAAACTAAGGTACGTAAATTATTCCATGGGACGTAGAAGATCCTCATAGTGTGAAAATTTCAGTTACTTGAGTTTTCTAAGCCCATCAAACGAGTCCCAAAACCAACTTATCAATAGACCACAAAAAATATATTCAGCACCGAAACAAAAATGATATGCACTTAGATAATCCCAAAAAATTTCCCAAAGCCTCACATGCGACAATTATACATTACCCCATCAAGTGTCCTTTAGCACATTCGCATCATTATTCGACACATATTTGATAGTTAGAAGCTATGCACACATATGCAATCATATGTCATTTGTCAAACACTGAATTCCATGTTATTCTAATGACATGTGATGACATGATTTTCATGTAACAATATTCAAACATGATACTGCCAAATACATATTCCACCACTTACAAGGCAACTACTCAATTAAGGTTAAGCATATATCACATACAAAGGCAACACAACATTTGAACACACCAAGTTTGGAATATCGTACCTATCAATAATTCTAACCTAATGATATAAATTTTGGTAAAACAAGAAATTTAGTGCTAAGAACCTACCAAATTAGGATGACAAGATTGAAAAATTGAGGGAGGAAACTGAATTGGCCAAAACCCTAGGTGTTAGAGTATCATAGAAAGTTATCGAAAAAGATGAATAGTGGCCAAATGATGGTGGGAATAGTAAATGTAGAATCCTTAATAATAAGTATTATGTGTGAATTGTTATAAAATAAGTCTAGCATTAACTAGAAGATATAAAATAAATCTAAAATATTAAAGAAGAAGATGATAATGAAAGATGTTATATGTATTCGTGTCTTCTATTTCTCTGTGTGTTTTTGTTATACTACAAGCGCTTGTAGTTATGTGTTTTTGTTATAAAGATGTGTTTATTTTACACCATTATTGAACAATAATATAAAATGCAATAAAGCCAACCATCGTAATGGATAATTATTATGATGCAGGGTCCTAAGAATATTTTCCTTTATGACCATATCTTTCCTTTTGCATATTAAATTATTCTTTTCCAACACTCCCCCTAAATTATTCATGTAAAAGGAAGGTTCTGGTACTAGAATGCACATTATTAGCTGGCTCAGTAAAATCCTTGCCAGGAAAACCTAGTAGGATAAAATCTTGGTTAAGGAAAAAAATGTATAGCGCGTATTTTCTTTCTCTGATAAAAACTTTATTTGATACTTTGAAGATGGTACATTCTAATCTTATATCTCAGCTTTTCAAATGTTGACACTGATAATGCCTTAGTGAATAAATTATCAAGATTATCACTTGTACGAATTTGTTTTACATCAATTTTACCTTTCTTCTGAAGATCATGTGAGAAAAATAATTTTGGTGAAATGTGTTTCGTTCTGTCTCCTTTTACGAAGTTACCTTTCAATTGTACTATATATGCGACATTGTCTTCAAATATGACCATGGGTACTTTGACATAATTTTTTAGTCCACACTTCTCTTGGATGGAAGATGTCATTGATCTCAACCATACACATTCTCTACTTGCTTCATGAATTACTATTATTTCAGCATGATTTGAAGAAGTAACAACGACAGATTGCTTTGTAGATCACCATGATATAGCAGTTCTCCTGTATATAAATAGATAGCCTATTTAAGATCTAGCTTTATATGGACATGATAAATAATATGCATCTGCATAACCAAGAAGGTCTACACAGCCTTTGTTAGTGTAAAATAAACACATATCAACTGTACCTTTCAGGTATCGCAAAATATGGTTGACACTGTTCCAATGCCTTCGCGTTTGGGATGAACTATACATTTCTAGTAAATTAATAGAAAATATTATATTAGGTCTAGTAGAGATAGTAAGATACATAAGTGCTCCAATAACATTGAGATATGGTGCTTTAGGACCTAGGAGTTCTTCATCTTCTTCTGGAGGAAGGAATAGATCGTTATTTGCTTCAAGCAATCTAACAACCATTAGAGTACTTAACAGATGTGCTTTGCCCATATAGAATTGTTTTAAGATTTTCTCAGTATAGCCAGATTATTGAACAAAAATTCCTTCTACTAAATGTTCAATTCGCAGACCCATACAAGGTTTTGTCTTTCCGATCTCTTTCATCTCAAATTCATTATTTAAATATTCAATTGCCTTTTGGACCTCTTCAAGAGTTCTAATAATATTTACATCATCAACATAAACTACATATATTATGAACATTGATTCCATTTTCTTAATGAAGACACATAGACAAATAACATCATTTATATATCCTTCATTTATCAAGTACTCTCTAAGGCGATTGTACCATATTCGCCCTGATTGTTTCAGATCATATAATGATCTTTGCAATTTGACAGATAATAATTCTTGAGACTTATTACACGTTTCAAGAAATTTAAATCCTTTTGGAATTTTCATGTAAATTTCCTATCAAGTGAAACATATAGGCAAGTTGAAACTACATCCACTAGACGTATTTCAAGATTTTCATGTACAGCTAAATTGATGAGATATCAAAAAGTTATTCCATCCATAATAGGTGAATATGTTTCTTCATTGTTGATACTTGGTCTTTGAGAGAAGCCTTGTGCAACAAGGCATGCTTTGTATCTTACGATTTCATTTCTCTCATTTCTCTTTCGCAAAAAAATCTATTTATAGCCAACTGGTTTTACTCTATCAGGAGCTTGGAAAAGATGTTTTGGTGACTGGCATGTCTTTGACCACTGCCCTTTACCTTCGCATCTGTGACATATGCTTTTTAATTTTTCTTTGGAAAAGCTTCTGGCATTTGTTTACTTCTTTTTAAATTGTTGATCATGTCTCAGTGCGAGACAACTATCATGATATTTCATTAACAATTCATTATGTCTTTCAGCAATATGAAGGTAAGTAAGCAATTCAGAATATTTAGTAAATCCCATACCGCGATATTATTGATGCAGGAGCATATTTACGGGGGCAAATATGGAGTATTTTTTTCAAGCTTATTTTATTAAATAATTTTTTCTCTGCATAAATTAAGCTATGATATAATTTTGAACATTGTTGAATTATATTCATATATATTTTTAAAATTCAATAATCATAGATTTAGTCAATCATGACACGTTTGTGGAAGGATGACCAACTTCAAGTGGCCGAATCATTGTTTTAGATTCTTCTCAATTTTGACATGTTTGTGGAAGGACGACCAACTTCAAGTGGCCGTATCATTCACTAAGCTTCTTCCATAATTTTAGGAATCTTTTATTGTCAGATATTGTAATTTTAACCCCTCATCAAGATGGTGACAGAGAAAAATCAAAGCATTGGCACAATTTAAACTGGATGCTTTATTATCATCTTTAATGGTATCTGCCAGACCCATTGATTCTAAATATAGTTCAGCATCTAGTAGTCATGATGAATAATTTGTTCTAGATATATTAAGAATAATAAATTCAACTTTTAAAAAATTAGACACTTAATAAATGAAATTCTTACCTACTTTGTTACCAATTTAAAATAGCTTGAAATAGGCAAAGCTTCGTACTGATAACTGTCATGACCCAAGCCTAGGGCCTAGACATGACACGACAAATAGAGAACTCGAAAGGACCCTACACAAGCCTCGTGACATAAAAGATTAGAAATAAGGGAAAAGGACTAAGGGAAAGCTTGCATATCAACATCAAGAGACAAAAGAGTAAAGACTCATACATAACATAGATACATAATATTTCCAACGACACCTCTACTAACTAGATAATAGCGGGGGCCAACACAAAGCAATCGGGCTAACCCTCATAGTCAAGTAGACAATAAAGAAGAGTGTATCAATATATAACATAAGAAACATAGACCAACGTCCCTAGAATGGAGGACTCACCAACTAGCTTGAGTGATATCATACTAGCCACGTGGAGAATGAGGATGATCAAATAGTGCTCTGGTTCCTACATTGTAACATCATGTAGGCATATAGTATACGTTAGTTCATATGAATATAGTAAGTATGTAGGATGCAATGTAATAAGAGGTAGACATCATAATCGAAATGCATACCAATAGGCAATACATAGCATAATAATAATATGGCATGTATGATCAATGCTTAAGTAAAACATACTTACATAGGATATATCATATGGGTAAGAAGAGACCAATCAAGATTACCAATATACGAACCCCTTTGGTTGGTTGGCAGATAGTCGCACCCTACCACCCCTGGTGTTCGGGGTACAAACCCCTCAATATTGTTACCAAGGTACAAAACCCTTTGGTTGGTTGACGGATAATCTCACCCTACCGCCCCTAGTCATTGAGGTACTATGGGCCCAAGGCTTAAAAGTCTTAGACCGAAGTCAAAATTGGACAAAATTTAACACATGTGCCCGCCCTTGGCGCGTCACGCCAGGGGCGCGATTTCCTCATTGGAAATTGCATTTTGGGAAAATAAAATTTTGGTACGATTGCTCTAAAATATGGATTAGACTCATTTCCCACTCAATTTGACCCCCTGATCAAGAATACTAAGTTGGATTTTCTAAATAACGCACAAATTTTTAGATATATGAAAATTACGATTCTGGGCACTTTCGAGGCACATTTTTGAGCACTTTTTGGGGTCGTTTCAATATCTCCCCCTTGAAAATATTCGTCCTCGAATGTCAAAGGAATGTATATGAGAAGAGTGATCATGAACAAATCATCCCCAATAAGAATGCAACATTATATTTAAAACACCATTTTCAAAATCTCAACGTAAGTGTAAGAATCATCATGAATTTGCCAACATAAACATGAATGCATGTGAATAACATAGGGGATGAAACATAAGACTTGAAATCACATAGGGGACTTAGAATTAGTACCTTAGGCTAGAGTAGAATGAAAGTGATAAGGATATTGCTTTTGCATGTCCGCTTCGGCCTCCCATGTAGCACTTTTAACTTGTTGCTTAGTCCAAAGGACCTTAACGGAAACAACCTCCTTGTTCCTCAATCTCTTAACTTTTCTAAAAAAAATCTTAACCGGAACATCCTCATAAGTGAAGTTATCCTCAACAACACCCATAACATCAAGAGGCATAACAGTATTTAAATCACCAACACATTTCCTCAACATGGACACATGGAACAGCGAATGAACCAAATCCATTTCACTAGGAAATTTCAACTCATAAGCTACCTTGCCAACCCTTCTCATTACCTTATAAGGACCAACATTTCTTGTACTTAACTTACCATTTTTACCAAAATGAACCACACCTTGCATGGGTGAAATTTTTAAATAGACCTAATCACCAACTTTGAATTCAAGGTCTCTTCTTCTCACATTGGCATAGGATGTTTGACAACTTTGGGCTGTTTTCAACCTTTCCCTAATCATCCTAACTTCTCAGGAGTGTCCATAACTAGAACTGGTCCCAATAAAGCCACCTCTCCAACCTCAAACCACCCAAATGGTGATCTACAACGCGTACCATAGAGGGCCTCAAAAGGAGCCATACCAATGGTAGAATGATAGTTATTGTTATAAGGAAACTAAATCAATGGATTATGATAATCCCTAATACCTTTAAACTCCAAAATACAAGCTCTAAGCATATTATCAATAGTTTGGATAGTTAATGAACGGTGATCATCCCAACTACCTCTTAACTCCAACACATTTGTCCTAACCATATCTTCAAGTGTTTGAATCATTCTATTGGCTTGGCCATCCGATTGAGGGTGGAAGGTCGTACTAAGTTTGACCTTTGTACCAAGACCCTTTTAGAAAGACCTCAAAAAATGAGAAGTAAATTAAGCACCATGATCCGATATGATGGATAAGGGAATCCCATGCAACCTCACCAACTTATGGATGTACAACCTAGCATAATACTCAGCCCATATGTTGTCTTAACCAATAGAACGTGAGCCGATTTCATCATCCTATCAACCACAACCCTATGGAATCAAAACCTTTTGTAGTCTTAGGCAACCTAACTAAAAAATCCATATTAATCTCTTCCCACTTCCAAGTGGGAACCTCTTTATCTTAGGTTAGGCAACCTAGCCTTTGATGCTCGACTTTGACTTGTTGACAACTATGACAACCAAAAAAAAATTTGGCAATGTCCTTCTTCAAACTCCCTACCAAAACACAACCCACAAATCCCTATACATTTTAGTAGAACCGAGGTGAATGGAATAAGAAGAATTATGAGCCTCACAAGAATCCTCTCTCTCAAGCCATCAACACAAGGTACACATAACCTACCTTATCACCTAAGGGTACCATCTCCCCCTTGTGAGAAAACCTCCACCTTTCTATCACTAACCAAGGTATTTAATTCTAACATAGAGGAATCAACATCTTGCTTTGCTTTTACCTCATCAATCAAATAAAACTTTGAACTATCAACAACAGCAACACTACCATTATCAACCTCTTCCAACCTAACCCCTAATTTAGCCAACCGATGGACCTCCCTAGCGACCTCTTTACCACAACCATCAACATGTGCTAGACTACCCATAGACAACCTACTCAAAGCATCCGCCACAATATTAGCCTTACCAGGATGATAATGCACACTCATATCATACTGAAGAAGTTCCAACAACCGTCTCCCTGGCATCCGCCACAATATTAGCCTTACCAGGATGATAATGCACACTCATATCATACTGAAGAAGTTCCAACAACCGTCTTTACCTCAAGTTAAGATCTTTTTGAGTGAACACATATTGGAGACTCTTATGAATGGTAATGATATCAACATGCACCCTATACAAATAATGATGCCAAATCTTCAAAGCAAATACCACAGCGGCTAATTCAAGATCATGAGTAAGATAGTTCTTTTCATGCACTTTGAGTTGCCTAGAAGCATAGGCTAGGACCTTACCATTATGCATCAAAACACAACCCAAAACAACTCTGGAAACATCACAATACACAACAAACCCTTATAGCCCTTTCGGTAAAGACAATATAGGAGCAGACATAAGTCTATCTTTCAATGTTTGGAAACTCCTTTCACACTTATTGGTCTACACAAACTTAGCCTTCTTTTGAGTCAATTTAGTCATGGGAGAAACAATAGAAGAGAACCCATTCACAATCCTCCAATAATAACCCGCTAAGCCCAAGAAGCTCCTAATATCCTACGGGGCCAATAGTCTATGCAAATTTCTAATCACATCTGTCTTCTTACGATCCACTTCTATACCATCCCCCAACACATCATTCCTTAGAAAAGCAACCTCCTTCAACCAAAATTCATATTTTCATACTTAGCATACAACTTCTCCTCCCTCAATCTGTGGAGCACTACCCTCAAATGACCCACATGCTCCTTGTCATTATGAGAATAGATCAAAATGTCATTAATGAAAGCCACAACAAATGAATTAAGGTAGGGTTTAAAGACCCTATTCATAAGTTCCTTGAAGATAGCCAGTGCATTGGACAACCTAAAAGATATCACAACAAACTCATAATGCCCACACCTAGTCTGGAAGGTCATCTTGGGAATATCACACTCCCTCACCTTCACTTGATGATACCCAGACCGAAGATCAATCTTAGAGAAGTGACTAGCCCCCCGCAATTGGTCAAACAAATCATCAATCCTTAGAAGAGGATACTTATTCTTTATAGTGACCCTATTAAGTTGTCAATAGTCAATACACATCCTAAGGGACCTATCCTTCTTCTTCACAAACAATACCGGTGCACCCCAAGGTGATTGCCTAAGCCTAATAAAGCCCTTCTCCAACAAATCCCTCAATCGCTCTTTCAACTCCTTTAACTCCACTGGGGCCATATTGTAAGGGGGAATAGAAATGGGTTGAGTATTGAGAAGGATATTTATGCCAAAGTCTATCTCCCTTTCGGGAAGGACACCGGGAAGGTCATTTGGGAATCCATCTTGAAACTCATTTACAACTAGAACCGACTCTATTGAAGGGACCTTTGACTTCATATCTCTAACCCTTATAAGATGATGATAAAGACACCACTTAGAGATCAACTTATGGGCTTTAACGCAACAGATAAATCTACCCTTAACCACTACATCATTACTCTTCCACTCAAGGACAGGTTTATTTGAAAATTAGAACTTGACCCTACAGGTCCTACAATCAATAGAGACATAGTATGCATGCAACCAATCCATCCCAAGTATGACATCAAAATCGACTATTACCAACTCAACAAAATCATAAGGTAATATTTTATGAAAGATACAAACAGGACAATTTTTATAGACCTTCCTAGTAATAATTGATACACCAACAGGAGTAGAAAGCTCATAAGACACACAACAACTCAGGCTCAACATGGAACTTTTTAGCAACAAAAGGGGTAACAAAAGAAAGAGTAGCACCCTGATCAATCAATGCATACATATCAAAATCAATGATTTTTAACATACTAGTAACAACATCATGAACATCCTCAACCTCTTGCCTCCCTTGGAATGCATAGAACTGATTATGCCTTGGGACACCACCTTGTTAACCACCCCTACCTAATGGAAACATATTTGTACCCCAGCCTTGTGGATGAGAATCCGTACCCTTATTGTAATTTCTTGGACAATCCATCTTTTTGTGACCAATTTCCCCACATCCATGGAATGCATTGGAGTCTCTTAAACATGGGCCCCCAAGATCCTTACCATATTTAGGACACATAGCATTAGGAACCATACCTCCAACCCCTTGGGCCCTTGGAAGTAATTGGAAAACCCCATATTAGTAGCATGTGAAGACCCTTGGCCTTAAAGAAACCGACTACACTACCTAGTTCGAAACCTTTGCTCAAAATGGGCCCTCTTGTCCTCATTACCCCTCCTATTCCTCAACTTTTCCTCCTCTATTTGTTTAACATATGTCATCAAATGGGATAAGTCCATGTCACTAAGCAACATAGCGGACCAGCATTCCTCGCTCACCAAGTCAGAGACACCCATCACGAACTTATTTGTCGTAGACCTTGGATCTGCCAGCAATTGAGGAGCATATTTAGATAGTTGGTTGAACTTGAGGCATACCCCCTAACACTCATGGCCCCTTGTATCAAGTTTATAAACTATGCCATCTTAGCCTCCCTAAGCTCAAGAGGGAAAAACCGATTAAGAAAAGCTACCTTAAACTCCTCCCGTAGCACCACATAATTGTTTCCCTTCTCCCCCTTCCATTTAGCATACCATATTTGTGCCACACCCTTAAGTTGGTAAGCCACCAACTTGGGCTTATCCTCTGATCTTACCCCCATGATAGCCAATACCTTGTAAACCTCATCAATAAACTCTTGTGGATCCTCATCCACCTGTGACCCATAGAATTCTGGCAGGTTTATCCTCATGAGGTCTCTCACCTGAGATGCCGGTGTCAGAGCATGAGGGGCTCGGGCCCCTTGGTTGGCTTGATTATCCATAATATGAGCAAGAACGGTAAGAGCATCTCGAAGCTCACCATGAGCCGGTGGCTCCTCGGGTGTGCGAGCTTTACTTCCTCTTATATTAGGCATAATCTAGCATAGGAAAGAACTTACTCTAGCTCTATAGCACAACTTAGAACATGAAGAAGGGAAATATTTCCTAAAATGCCTTATAGTATCTTATTCATAGTCATGGCACGCTTCACAACCATGAATAGAACTCTAATAGACGTGGTGTGTTGGAAACCAAGGATCTAACAACCTAGGATTCTAATAACAAGTTTGTCATGACCCAAGCCTAAGGCTTAGACATGATGCAGTGAATGAGGAACCCGAAGGGATCCTAAATAAGCCTCTTAACTTATCATTACACATCATAGGTTGCGGAAGCAATTAAGTAACATAAAAGATTAGAAATAAGGGCAAAGGGATTAAAAGAAAGCTTGCATATCATCAACACTAAGAGACAAAAGAGTCAAGACTTATAGCGTAGATACATAATATATCCAACAACACCTCTACTACATAGATAAGAGCGGGGGCCAAGACAAAGCAATCGGACTCACCCTTATAGTTAGATGGACAATAAAGAAGAGTGTATCAACACATAACATAAGAAACATGTACCAACATCCCCAGAAAGAAGGATACACCAACTAGCTTAAGTGATATCGTACTAGCCACGTGGTGGAGGATGATAATCAAATTGTGCTCTAATTCCTACATAGTAATATTATATAGGCATAAAGTATACGTTAGTACATTTGAATATACTAAATATGTAGGATGCAATGCAACAAGAGGTAGGCAACATAATCAAAATATATAGCAATAGGTAATAGATAGCATAATAACAGTATTGCATGTATGATCAATGCTTAAGTAAAACATGCTTACATAGGACATATCATATGTGTAAGAATAGACCAATCTAGATTATTAAGGTATGAACCCCTTTGGTTGGTTGGTGGATAGTCATACCCTACCATCTTGATGTCCAAGGTACAAACTGTTACCAAGGTATGAACCCCTTTGGTTGGTTGACGGATTGTCTCACCTTACTACCCCTGGTGAATGAGGTACTAACCCCCCAACATGGTTACCTGGCTCTTCTCCTCCCGATC